>VHZZ01016265.1:11245-25582 GCA_009801015.1 Silene noctiflora
AGCGAGTATTGCACCTTGGACCTAGTCTTAGTTTGCTAGACTTACCCACCGTACTTTGTTATATTCATGGGATATCTTTTCCCCAAACACTCTTTATATTTGTACTTCCGTACTTTTTATTTCCGCTTATTTGTATTTTGAACCGGCGCTTTGTTACAAGCTATTTCTACGTTTAGAAGTTTTTAAAAATCTCGTATTTTCCACTGCAATTCCAATTGTTTACATTACGTTTATAGCAGGGGTTCACAACTGGTGGCGATGGTGGCCGGAAATTTACTAATTGGTTTCGTTACGGGTTTTCGAGTCGTAAGTTTAAGACGAGTTGTTTGTCGGGATTGTGGGTCGTCGTGGCAAGGGGAAGATAGGGTTGAGTTTCTGGGTGGTAGTCGGTCAGATGGGTGGTGTCGTGGTGGTTAATGGTGGTGGTTCGTGGCTGTGGTGGTTGTTTTACGCGAAAACAGGGGAAGGGGAGTGCGTGTGTGAAACCGTCTTAAGAGGGTGTTGGTGGCTTGTGTGGTGGCGACGAGAGAAAGGTGACATTGTCCCTGGAACCACCGTGCGTCAGTGGTGGCAATGGTGGTGATCAGAGGTGGTGTGGGGTCGTGTGGTGGTGGTGGTGTCGTGGTGCTTGGTGTCGCGGGTTTGAGAGGGAAGAGCTGGGTGTTTGCGTGTGTGTCGTGTTTGGGTATGATGGATTAAGGGTGTTGAGGGAGATGACGGGGCTGGTGGTGGTAGGGCACACCGTGGTGGCCGTATGTGGGTGTTGCCGTGGTTGTTTAAACGTGGGTTTGGGTGGTGTATGGTTAGAGTATTTGTGTTTGTTTGTTTTGTGTTTTGTTTTAATTCGATATTATACGTAGTGATAAATATAATAATATATGTTCGTATAATCGTTTGTGAGACGGAGTTGGTAATCGTAATTAATTAATTAGTTTTGATTTGTTAGTTTATAAGGAAAGTATAATTGTTTAATTCATATGACGATATTTAATAGCTTATAATTATATAGTGAATGGGATGTATTCGTATTCGTAAATAATTGTTTATTAGTTAGTTATTTGACGGGTTTAATTATTTAATAAATTTCATATGATAATAATAATAAATCATAGTAAACGGATATAGTTAATTATTGTTGTTAATTGAGTGGTTAGAAATTGTTATTTATTATTTGTTTAAAGGTGACGGGTGTTGTTGATGGCTAACTTTCATTTACTTTGCTCGGATTGCTATTTGGAGTATTTTGCTTAAAGGTAGGATATACTTACTCAACTGTGACTTTAATATTTTTATTATTTGCTGGCATGTTTACTTGTAACGATGTGTTTTTTGGATGGTTTGTTGTGTTGGATGATTATTAATGGCATGTGATATATACTTTATTGTTATTGGCATGGCATGCATTCATATTGAGTCGGATGTTGGCGTGGTGTGGAATTGGAATTGGTTACTTTGTTTAGGCTCATGGCTGGTCTGCAGGCATGAACATGGTGTCCTCAGGCGTTGTCCTGGATCTCAACGACGGTTGAGTTTTACCTCGGCCTAGGGAATGGCGGGGCGGGAGATCGGGATGTGATCACGGGAGTATTGGAGTTGTGTGATGGTGTCGGATGCGGAGGTGCATCAGTTGCATCGTCTCATATTTGTATGCATTTATTATTGTCATGTTGTTTATCTATATCCTACTCAACCTCGTGGTTGACAATGTATTCATGAACACCTGTGATGAACCATTATGGGGGAGCAGTTTTTGACAGGTCTTGAGTTATCTGTTTCGGGAGCTCATGGGGGATTACATGAGGATGTTGGTTATGTCTACCTAGTTGTCTAGCTCACTTAGTTCAGACTTCCTTTATTTAATTTATGTACTTTATTTTGTTCCGCTGTAAGAAAGTTGTAATTTATATCATCAGTTTTAGTTGGTTAAGTTGTAATAAGCCTTATGAGTAAAGTTTTAATTTTCTGTACTTTGGATTGCTATACTTTGTTATACACTACCTCAGGAAACTGAGATGGTAGCATTCCTATTTGCTTAGGAGGCCTAGCTGAAGGCTCTTAGACAAATGAGGGTGTTACACCCCACTGGCGGTGTGGATTACCTGTTGTGATGGGTAATCTGGCAGGGCTACACACCTTGGTGTGTAGTCGGTTACTGGTTACTGAGGAGTTTGGGGATGATGATTACAGTTCTCTGGTTGTTTGTGCTTATTCATTATATTGTGATGTTATACAGTTGACTGACCCCATTTATGTTTTCAAAACTGTGAAGATCCATTCGGGGATGGTGATCAGGGTGATTGCACTTTTAGTTGGATATATGGATGCTATGCTACTTGGTGTACGCCATGGGTTAGTAGATTGTCTGACGTAGTGACGCCTGTAGTTGGTAGTAGAGTCATCAGTTGTATTAATCTTTAGTATGTATAGTTGAGTTGTTGTTCAGTCTTCGTTGTAAACTCGTAATGTATTTAATGAATGTTCTTGGATGGTCAATTTGATATACTTACCCCGGACAACCGAGATGGTAGTGCCCTTGGTTATTCGGGAAGGCCTAGTTAAGGCTCCTTGGTAAGTAGGGGTGTTAAACAAATGCATAGCTATTGGGCTCGGATTTCCCTGTTGCCCAAGGAAGTGATTTATAAGGTGGATGCCATATGTAGGAGCTAGCTTTGGTCTGGAAGTGAGGAGCACTACAAAGCACCAGTTGTTGCTTGGTACAGTGTTGCTTGCCTAAGCTAAAAGGGGGGTTGGGCATCACTAATTGCTACATATGGAACCTGTCAGTTATAGGAAAGTCTAGTTGGTGGGTTGCCACCAAGAAGGACTGCTTATGGGTGAAATAAGTTTACCAGATTTATATGAAAAGGAAAGATTGGTGGGATTACACACCTACTACTAATACAAGTTGGACTTGGAGACAAATATGCAAGGTTAAAAACTTGCTGAAAGAAGGTTTCATGAGTAAGGGTTGTTGGACACGCCCTATGATGTTCAGGTAGTGTATGATTAGCAACTAGAAGGTGAAAAGGTCAATTGGGTACCTTTTGTATGGAATAGGTTGTGTTTGCCTATATATAACTTTAGTAGTTGGTTGTATGTGCAGGGGAGGCTGTTAACTAAAGACATGCTTCTAAAGTTTGGTGTGATAAATGATGGAGTATTAGGAGCGGGATTGAATTATTAGGTCAGAACTTGCGTGATGTCTAGTTTTAGTGACTTTTGTTCTAAGATTTCAGTTGGTTGTAACATATAAGCGTATGGTGTAATGCGTTTATTGCATATCAATGAGAATGAGTTCACATTCCAACAAAAAAAAGAAAGAAAGATAACCCGACATAAACTCAAAATATAACCCCAACGTAAATGAAAAGTCAAGGCGATAAAGATCAAAATAAACCGACATTATGAACGACTTTTAAAGTATTTAAAATTAAGTAACCTTATAATTTCGCTAAGTAATGACGCCATAACTTAAAAAATTCGGAAAAATCGTCCGGATATAAATTGATGTATCAAACCAAGAAAAACCCGACCCAAACCAATGAAAAGCCAACTGGACCCAACAAAATTATCATAATTACTTGATCCGATGATGACCCGACCCTGAGCCTGAGAATGACCTAACCCAACAAAAACTCAACCCGAAAAATCTATCTAAATGATTCGACCTGGTCCGAGCTAAGAATTGACTTAACTAACCCGACCCGTAAGTGACCCGAACCCAATCCAAACATAGTCATAACCCGATATGATCCGAACCCAACCCGACCAGAACAGACCGACCCGAATGCTGCCTCTAGTCGGAGGTAGGAGTGGTTAGTGTATCATTGTTTTAAGGATCCAAGTAAGAATACTTTGATGGTTTATTTACGAATTATCCTACACATATGATGACTTAATAACAGCTGACGTAGAGAAGACGGTTATAACTGACAAGCGCTTCAAGATTCCTTCCACTAACAAACTTTTCATTCATTCTCTCTCCTCTCATTTACTCTACTCTCCTCTTCTACTGCTAAGCTAACAGAATATATTTCATCAAAATACCTAGAATTCTCCATTAAAGCTCTATCTTCCTTGCTTCTCATTCAACTATACTCTGTTTTACTTCACCTTTTCTTCAGGTGCGATATATTTTACCGCATTTCTTGTTTCAATATTCTTCAACAACTTGTTTAATCGCCATTGTTTGATTGTTGCAGAGATATTCGTGATGGAGACGATACGTTTCTTGTTCCTCACTTCTATCGCTTTTTTTCTTCTACCGATACCGCTTTCTTCTGATGCAGCCACTGATCAACTTGACGGTCATTTTCTTTCTCCTCTCTTTTTATTTCATTTCCTTCATTTTTTATCTCTTCTTTTTTCTTGATTATTACGAGTAGTTTTTAAATCTCTGTTTTTCTTTAATTTCATGCTCAGTGAGTCTAGTAATTATTGCGCATTTACGATAAGTTTAATACTGGAAGAACGATGGCGAAATAAGTTCGCTCTAAGATACTAATCGAGTATCATGTCGAAGATGATAGTTTAAGATTTGTCAATCTTGTCTGATATTTTTGCTGTAATATGAAAGCGTAGTGTTTAATATGAATGAACTGTACTAGAGAATGAATTTTATGATAATAAGTTTAATGTGACTAAATTAAGATGTTTGTTAAAATTGAAATTAGATAATTATTTTTGTAGTTATGATTACACTGCTGAAATGAAGGTAGTTCAGTAATTCAGTTGCACATATGTCCGTTGTATTGCATTCTGAATTTCGTGTAATCACAAATATTGGCCATGTTTTCTATAGCAATGTACTAGTATGGTCCGTGGTATTTAGTATTGGCCGTTACATGATTTTCAGTTTTCGCACCGATATATTCAGATATAGAAAGGTTTGCCAAAATAGCCGATATTTGTCGATAAAAACCGATATTTGTCGATAAAAACCGATATTTGACTTATACAGTCGGTGTTTACCCGACAAGGCCAGTATTTGACCGATATAGGGCTAGTGTAGCTGATGCTATACTGATACAACTTATATGATCAATATAAAGCAAGCCGTAATAAGCAACGCTGGATGTGCCACCGCACTATAGTACGCAATCATATTTGCGACTGATACCACCATTAATGATGATGATGATGATGATGGTGATGATGATGATGATGATGATGATGATTTATTAGGTTGGATCTAGTTGAGGATAGTAAAATTCATCGATGTGTAGCTATTATTAATTCCTAAATATAGTGAATCCAAGTATTACAAATGACTTATCTAAGAAAGTTTTACATTCTGTAAGAGAAAGCTCTGTTCTATAGGAGTAGATTTTAATGGTTACAATGAAAATGCAGTAATGGCACTACAAGACATGTACAAAGCTATGAATAAGCCAGAACAGCTCAAGGGATGGCGGTTAGATGGTGGCGACCCTTGTGAGCAGTCGTGGACAGGCATTGAGTGTTCTGGTTCATCTGTCATTCATATGTAAATCAACTTAGCTCTTTATCTTTGAATGCACCTCTTTAATGACTTAATTTATTTGCTGAGTTTGTGTTCTAAAACTTCCGAATATTTTGTGTATGTGTGTAGCAAGCTGCATGGACTTGAACTAGCTGGTAATCTCGGTGACCAGCTAGCCAATCTCCATAGCTTGAAGAACTTGTAAGTGTGTTCTTTTGATTCTGTAAACAGATACCCAACTTTTAAGTTTTGGAATACCTACTCTTTGAGCCACACCTTTGTATATGCAGGGATGTTAGTTTGAACAGCATAGAAGGAGAACTTCCCACTGGCCTGCCACCTAATGTTACTCACTTGTAAGACGCTTACGTGGTTGATTTTACTGATATAGTTTGTTTCTTCAGCTTGTCATGTCGCATATTCATTCTCTCTCTCTTATACAGGAATATGGCAGCAAACAGATTCTTACTGGGTATCCCACATTCGCTATCTTCCTTGACTCGTCTAAGACATCTGTGAGTACCTGGACTTCAAAGGCTAATTATGTCAATTTTATATCACATTCATATTGCTGTTTGAATGTAGTAAAAATAAGGATTTTCTGTATGTGGCAGGAATGTGAGCCACAACTTGTTATCTGGACCTCTAGGAAGCGTATTTGCTAGTCTGCAGAACTTGAAGGAGATGTACATCGATTGCTTCACTCCGTCTATTGTTTTAATATTGTCAGTGATAGTAATACCTGTATACCATGAGGATGATTATCACTGAGGAATGAGTATAAAAATCGTTGAGCACTGTGCTTCTCTTTCTCACATAATCAGGGAACGTTTACCCTTATTCCTTTCTTCTTCGCCAGAGACCTTTGTATTACCATGAGGAATATGTTAAATCTCCAAGAAATTTGTAGTTGTGCTCATTTACTTGTACTTGTTTTCTATTCCAGGGATCTATCATACAACAAGTTTGATGGAGACCTACCAACCTCGTTTGCATCCCTGACAAATCTTTCATACTTGTCAGTTCCTCTTCCCCACCATTATGGCTAAGTTGTCTTAGTCTTTAATTGATTCTTAATTTTGAATAATTTCCAAATACTGTGCAGGTATTTGCAAAATAATGAATTCACTGGTTCGGTGATCTACCTGGCTGATCTTCAACTGACTGACCTGTACACTAACTCTTCAGATATCATTATGCATTTTTGCCTCACATTTAGTTTTATGGTCTTTCTTTTGGATGTTATTGATAATGTCGAACTTTTATCAGGAACATTCAAGATAATCATTTCAGTGGCATTATCCCTCTGCACTTCCAGACCATTCCCAATTTATGGTAAGAAGATACTGAATTGAATCATTTGTTACTGTATGAAGTCTTGACATCACCCTGAATTTTGCTCTATGAAGGATCGGTGGCAATAAATTTGATATAGTCGCCAGTTCAGCTCCTTGGAATTTCCCTTTTGAGAAGATGCCGAATGAGCATAATTTTACTAGTCCACCAACAGCTGCCTCAAGTGCCATAGCAAAGAATCCTTCTCCTACTGTGAAAGAACTGAAACCAAAGAAAATAGGTGCAGGAAAAGTAGCTCTTTTAATAGGTGGGATTGGCGTGATTGTCACTTTTCTGGGACTTGCTATTGCTGTCAGAGTCAAGCAAACCCACACTGCAGTTCCTAAAATAGATGACAGTAGCCACATGTCGATGTATTCCATTCCAGTTAGTTCAACAGGTGAGAACTGAGAACATTAACAAATTTATTCAAACTATTTGCGCTTCCGACCCCCCTAACCCCGCCATTCGCTTGAACCTTGAGGCGGTGGGTGATGTTGGAATAAATTATTTTTCTGACCCC
This sequence comes from Silene noctiflora, assembly GCA_009801015.1. Classification (NCBI taxonomy): domain Eukaryota; kingdom Viridiplantae; phylum Streptophyta; class Magnoliopsida; order Caryophyllales; family Caryophyllaceae; genus Silene; species Silene noctiflora. The sequence continues at coordinate 18,565 of VHZZ01016265.1, forward strand.
CCTGACCCAGCCATTTGCCGAAACCTTGAGGCCGCTGGGTGGTGTTGGAATATATTATTTGTTTGTAAGTTTACAGAATAGTTCCCTAAGGGTCTGTTTGGATACAGTTTTAGGAGGGGAGGGGGAGTAAGGGGAGGTGGAGTGAGGGGAGGGGAGGGGAGGTGGAGTGAATTGTGGTTGTTTGGATAACAAAAATGATGAGAGGGAAATGGAAGGGGGGGGAAGGAGGGTGATGGGGGAATAGATGGATTATGCTTATGGATAATGGAAATTGAAGGGGAAGAAGGAGGGAGATGAGAGGTCAAACAAAGTTTTCCTTCCAAATCTTGCCACTCATGGAAAGATTATGGTTTGTTCAATAGGAGAGAAATTAAATCCCCTCATTTCACTCCCCCTCCATTCCCCTCCTTCCATATTTTGTATCCAAACAAAGGAAAATGAATCTCTCCTTTTCTCTCCCCTCCCTTTCTCTCCAATTCACTCAATCCAAACGGACCCTAATGCTTTCTTTTTGAGTGGTAATCCTGCTATTAATTTTCTTTCTTCGTGACCAGAACCTTCTCCAGGTAGATTTGACCAAATCCCACCAGTTCTGGATGACAGCATTCCACATGTGATCATGCCAAGAAATACTACTGATTTTCTTCATCACACGAATGAAAAGACAGGTAGAAGAAGTTGTTCAAAAAACATAAAAATGCCCTCAAATGTGAAATTGTTTACAGCTGAAGAGCTCCGTTCAGCAACAAACAACTTCAGTGAAGAGAACTTTCTTGGAGAGGGATCACTTGGTTCAGTTTTTAAAGCACACTTTCCTGATGGCTGCGTATGAAACTCACTCTTCCACTTTAGTTCGTACTCCTGTTCAAATGTAGATCTCATGTTCAGTTGATCTAAATTAACCATCATATTTTTGATCACCAGATTTTTGCTGTGAAGAGCATAAACACAGAATCATTATCTCTTCTCGAAGAAGAACAATTTATGGATGTTGTTCACCGCACATCCCGTTTGAGGCATCCGGGTATTGTAAACCTTGTTGGTTACTGTCTCGAGCGTGGACTGCACCTTCTCGTGTATGAGTATGTCAGGGATCTGACTCTTGAGAAGGCTTTGTATGGTGGATACTTTATGCCACTCAACTGGAGCGTACGTATCAGAGTAGCTGTTGGCGTTGCTCAGGTCTTAGAGTAAGTAAATCTAAAACTCTCACAAAACACTAGGTATTTCTTGTGTCCCATATTACTGATATGGTATTAATGATCAGATATATGCATTCCATGTCACCTCCAATGGCACACTGCACCCTGAAAGCTGCCAACATATTGCTTGATGATGAGCTTATGCCTCGTGTGTGTGATTCCGGTCTTTCTGTGTTGAGGCCTCTCAGTAGAAATAGCATAAAACTTAAGGTCAGCAATCTTCATTTATTATTCTGCTTAACAATCCGATATATCTATTGAACGTTTATAGATTTGCTGATAAACATTCATATGTAGATGTTTGAAGATCTTGTAGTGTTACACTATGTGGAGTTCAATAACTTTTTGTAGCATGGTTTTTGTACCTGTACATTTTCTAGCCTATTTTCCTTGCTTAAATACTGTGTATTTCTTTTTTAATTATGTATCTATATGGGTATCAAATTAGTTTCACAGGTAAAGTCTGCGTTTATGTGTTCTCCATGAAGCCAAAGAGTGTAACTGTGTCGAAACAATAAAAATTGACACATGATTAACATTCTCCTTGATGTTTCCTGATACAACAGGCTTCGGAGATGGCTATTTACGACTCTGGCTACATTGCTCCAGAACATGGGGAGCGAGGAGTTGCGAGCACAAAGTCAGATGTCTATGCCTTTGGTGTCTTACTTTTGGAACTTTTAACAGGAAAAAGGCCATATGACAGGTTCTATAATTGTTTGATACAGAGTATCTTACAACTGCCTGATAGATTTTACAGATCACAACTGAAGTAAATTGCTACATCTTGCTAACAGTGGTTTATGATTCCTTGTTTTCACTTCAGTTCAAGACCCAAAGAAGAACAATCTTTGGCAACTTGGGCCTCAAACCGGCTTCACGATGACGCTTCACTGAAAGACATGGTTGATCCAATCCTAAGAAGATCAATCACCTTTAAGGCTCTCTCTGCGTATGCCGATGTCATCTCTCTCTGTTTGCAGGTATTTTTGAAGTATGTGTTCATATGAGCAAAGAAGCATTATTGATAATTTCTATTTCTGATATATATTTTTGTATGTCGTGCAGCCGGAAAAGGAGTTCCGCGCCCCAATTTCAGAGATCATAGAAGCTCTGATAAGACTGTCAAGGCCAGTATTAGATGGTGCTGAAAGTGATATTTACGAAAGATCATTCAGGTCAACTCACACTCGTTTCCTAACCTCTCCTGCTGCAAGCTTTTGTGAGATTCCCTCTTAGAATCAGGGAGCCAGCAACAAGACCCAACTCAGCAGCTTGAGAACTCTCTGGATCATTACACCAGCTGGAATTCTGTTAATCACGTTTTGCAGATTTTTTTGGTTGCTGTAACTAGTAAAGCACCCTTGTGCTCATCAAAAATTTTAACCATGCCGGTCACTGTAGTTCAGCAAGATTTTTGCGAACTATAGATGTAAGATTGTAGTCCAAATTTTCGAATAAATACAAAACAATCCCCCTTCAGCTGAATAATACAGTAATCCAGTAATTCAAGTATTTGGACATGAAATGTAATCAGGAGGAAGTACATTTCACAACGGTGGCATACAACACCAGAAAATTCACATATTCACGGACACGTCTGGTGGCAAAATACGATATCTAAGCCAGCCTACAGCCGATAAAATGTTAACAAAACAGGGGTTAGCAAACGAAAACTAAATGAAATTATGTTGCGACACCACTGCTTAATAAGGTATTAATTTCGCCTATAATATTAACAGGTCTTCGGTTGAACATGGTTGAAAGAGTAGTTTCACACAGGCTCTTCAGCTCCTTTGTTTTCTTCAATGCTGCTTCCTGGGGGGAAAAAACAGGAATCAATCATACAGTCAAATAGGCTCAAGCCATATGATATCCGAAAGCTGACTTCTCATTGGGCCACCTGAAGCTACAACATTAAAAGGGGCACCTACGATTCTATGTAAAACCAACATAACTGTCTTTCTCTCACTTACTTTCTATTTTTATAACATTTGCACCCTGAAGTTCATAGGAATTAAACTTATTAAAGTATGCAAGTGAAAAGGGACATCCAAACAATGCAACTCAAAAAACTTTCAAGTCTTTAACTGCAATTCTTTGAAACTTGTAAGCACAAGGGGTTGAAACCAATTTCCACGTCTATGATGGGAGATTGGATAGTGCTGGAATTGCAATTACTATTGTCATTGTGGGGTACGGATTTTGACATCTCCAAATTTTAACTAGGTTGGAATTGAAAAAGAACTGAGCTAAATTCCATTTTCCAATTCTAAGGTTTTTGAAACGCTTGAAATGTCTCAGTTACGAAATTTAATTCCGATTCTAGGTTCTTAAATATGCCCAAGGATTTTCACTTTTCCGCTCCAAAATTTTGCAATATATGAAGGGTTGCCAAAAAAAGCCAATATTTTGTCGATACACTTGATATTTGACCAAAATTTTTGCCAATACTAGACCCATACAGGGTGACAACACAACAGGCACATACAAAACAAGACGCAATACACTCTTGACATTAATAATGTCATGGTGCCAAGATTCGCAACCATCATTCGAAACCATACGGCGATAGTACTCGATACCACAATTTAATGCCACAGAGTCAATATGATATTGTCCCTCACAAGGCAAGTGGTTCCTAGAATTTTATTTTAGGCAAATTTCTTCGTCCGTTCCATTTGATTGTATACGTTTGTTGCAACTCCCCTCAAACATAGTGAAAAACGTACACAATCAAATGGAACAGAGGAAGTAGCTTTTAAGCATTAGTAATTTCATCCTCTGAATTTATCATGGACAGAACTTTTTGCCAAACGACTCAAAATATCCTCCATCAAATACGGTAATCCAATCAATATATAAGGCTGTTGGCCAGAGTTCACGAACAAACATTGGACAGTGAAATATGCCCGTTGCACTTACCATATGGATTCAAAAGAATGATTGTATCATACAAGTAAACATTATCTACCTCAATACATCAATACTCATGCTACTTACGCTTCAGAGCAAGCGACATATATGTGGTCTGTCTTTTAGCCAAACAATCCTCAATTCTATAAGACATTGGTACTAGGCACCTACCCTATAACATTTGTGATCAATGTATATACGACTTTCCAATCTATTGCTAAAAGATTAAGACAAAAAGTAAGGATACAAAATACTCACCTGCTTAGGCCAAGATGAAGCCAAGGAATTCTGCAACTCCATACGTTTTGCCGACAATTCTATCAACCCATTTTTCAGCTTTACTTCATGGTGCTTCTTCCCCTCCAGGGTTCGTACTAGTCTGTCTAAGAATCTACAGAAAATGAAAAGATGTTAATTCTGGGTGCAAAAACACTCAATGGAATCTATGATTCTGTGACAATACAATTATCCAATAAGTAGGTACCAGAATGCAATACATAATAATGGAAGTGACTAGCTGTATATTTGCTTTCAACTAAAATAAAGAAAATCAATCTTAGTTAGTATATGTGGATGCACCTTCTTGAGTTGAGAGTCATAATCAGGTCACGTGTCTTCTTGTTTGTTAACAAGGATATGGCTAGTGAAACATCAGAGAGCATGTTCTGAATGGCATCAGAAGAATACTGCTGCAACACAAACGGAGCAAGGGCCTGAACTTGATGTTGCAAAGACAAAGTCTCCTCATTCTTCAGCTCCAACAGCCGCTGATTTAAGAATGCCTTAACCTAATGACAAAAATCTATTTATATCAGAAAAACAATTCATACTACTGTACCAGTGCTAATCATTTACGATTTCTGAAAACCCAATTGGAAGATCACAGCAAATGTAAATTCTATGATCAGTACCTCAAAAAGATCATCAAGAATTTTATTCCTGTATTCTGTCTCGAGAAGTGGGCTTCTTCTTTCTGAAATTTCTTGAGCTTCCATTGAGGCATAAATACCAAAGTCGTGAGCTTCGACTGCATTGTGCGGACCACAATCTCCCTTAACCTCCAGTTGAGGATTCTCAACACTTACATCCCAAGATATTTCTGAAATCCCAGCAGCAGCTAAACCTTCATTTTGAACCAGCTGATTCTCATCAGCGGAAGAGTCTTGCAAGAGATCACTTGCATTAACCATTTCGTAAGGACCCAATCCATTAGCAGCATCATCCGTCTCTTCCACATTGTCAATATCCCAATCAATCTGCGAGCTATCCAATGTTATATCCCAATCAATACCATCTGCCATACTGTCAACAGTCACGCCCATATCAACTTGTTCGATGGGAATGGAGACAACATTTGTGGACACCAAAATATCAGATCCTTCAAAAACACTCAATGAAGGGGGATTTTCAATAATATTCCTCAGATTTGGCACCACAGTATTTGATGTTCGCTGCAACATGCAAAAACTATGCGTAAGATAGGGCCTCTCTATCTCCAAAATCACTTGATGTAGCAACACCAATAAGAAGAAAAAGATAAGCAGAAGGGAGGGAGAGAGCAAGAGAGTGAGAGAGAGAGAGAGAAAGAGAGAAGGAAAGCTGCTCACATCCTTTTCAGTATGAAGGTCCTTAACAAAAGTGGAGTAATACTCAATTGCTTGTGAAACTGACTCGCCACTTATGACATCCATAATTGTACTAAATGTCCCTGGCAGAGATTTTGATGCACTCTCTAATAGCTCCAGTCTCACGTTATTGCCCTATAAAGCAGCATAAAATTTATCAAGTTTGATATCATTTAAGAGAAGTATCACAGGGCAATTGTTAAATACACAGCCTAACAGAAATACCGCTAATCCTAGCTCCTGACAAGCTTCTGCATACTTGGCTGCTGATGAAGCTGCACTTCTTTTAATATCAGCTTCTTTACGATCAAGCTCACCAAGCTGTTGCTGTACCTTCTGGACCTGCTTTTTAAGGTAAGGGCTTCAATTTGAAACGACATCAAAGACCAAAACAAATGTCAGTTAAAGCTAACTAGGGTTCACTGCTTAAATGTGTGGTTGCAAAGGTCCATGAGAAGCATAAGAGCTTACATCTCATAATTAACATTTTGAGCCATTGATAGAGCAGCCTCACCGAGGTAAATGTGATCCTTCTCAAATGCCTGCACAATTCCTTCCCACGCACCCTGTGATAAGTAAAATATCAGCACTGTTATCATACGTCAGGATCGTGATCTGAGAGCTGGAAGGGAAAAAAGAGTAAGACAAGAACTTACTGCTGCCCCTGAAAGCCGGCCAAAAATGTTTCGACTCTCTGGAGTTGTCCGCAAAAGAATATCATATACTTTTTTGGCTTCCATATAACCAATTCCTAGGGATGAAAGCAAAAAGTCTAATCAAAGCAAAGTAGAAAAGAAAGGTCGGCTTAGCGATCAAAAAAGCGCAACGTAAGACCAAGGACTCTAGAAGTGCATAGTCTTTAACTCAAATTTAGTATGAAACTAGTTTGACACCCGTGCGTTGCAACGGGGTAATTAAGTTAGTTATAATTTTGCATCCTATGTCTAATTTTGCTTACATATGAATAAAATATTTTTTTCAAATAAAATAAAACATAAAACACTTTGTTAATGAAAAAAAAGGTTGTAAGGCTTAATATTTGCATATTATTATTGTTGTAACTGACGTACTCTTATAAGAGCTCTCGAAGACCATATTTGAAAGACTCAAAATTTTTGGATTGATACCAAAGTTCAACGATAATCTCATTTATAATCATGGGATAACTCAACCTTATGATAATGTGTTATGTAGAACAATTCAACTATTTATACGTAGTATATATTCATCACACCTACATTATTTTTCAATGTGGGACAAATAATATACTTAGAA
>VHZZ01016271.1:11736-26375 GCA_009801015.1 Silene noctiflora
CAGAGATAGCCACAACAGCACCCCCCAAACAGTCCAAAAGATGCTGAGCACGAAATCCATCCCTCCCACAAGACGTACCCCGAGGGAAACTCCGATTGGGATGATTGTATACCTCGGGCTAGGGATTGGTGGGATGAACGGGTGTTTCGGGTGATATGAGCTCATCATGCATTGCATTTCATATCATTTATTAGCATATTGTTATCATTGTTGTTTGGTTATTTTACTCAACCTTTGTTGACGTGTTTTGTGTTGCTTGTCAAAATAAAATTGATGGCGTCCTGTTATGAACCATTAAATATTTCCGATTAAATGGGGGAGCAAATTAAAATAGCAGGTTTATGAGTTTGCTAAAGGAGCTTGGGATGTGGGCAAGGCGTGAGAATACTTGACCATAGCTTGTCTAGATCACTTAGTTTGACTTTATCATTATTTACGTTAGTCTTTATTTAATTCCGCTGCATTGTAAACTTGTATAGTAATCTCTTGGCTATGTAATAAAACCATTATTGGTTATTTAACTAAAGTACTTCGGATTTTGTTTATCTTTGTCATCACTACCTCAGGAAACTGAGATGGTAACAGTTCTATTTATTTGAGAATGTCTAGTTAAGGCTCTTGGAGAAATGGGATGTTATAGAGAGCTTCATCGTGAGGCTTTGATAATAATTGTATCGATTTGTGGTGGATTATTTATCCAAGTTCTTAGATTGTAAAAGTGAATAATGAGGGAATAGTTTAAAGAAAAGAAAGTGGGGTGGTCAAATGTTACCGCGGCGGAGGATCTCGTAATGTTAAAATACATTGATGGCGGGTTTACGTTAAGATATTATCTTTTTTTATATTTATAATAAACGTGTTTCTTTCAGATCCAAGTTTAGGATTTTCAACTCTATGGGATACCATTTTGACAAATAAATTTAATTTCAGGCCAAAATGACAATTCTTGTGGGCTTTTAAAGGTTTGAGACTTTCCTTTTGATAGTCGGTTGCTTTTTGTCCTTTTTCCCTTCAGAGTAATTTTAATTTCTCGGTAATTGAAAATCTTTTGATTTTCTTTCATCGCTCTCATCCGCAAGGATGTTATAGGTTGATCTCGGATTAACTTAGTTTAGACCACATTGTACCAAAACAAAACTTTTTGACAACATAATAAGAAGAATAATTTAAAAATCCATTTACTACTCATCCCAATCTCCCTTACTACTAAGAGAATAAAAGTTCCCAATAATTTTCCCTCCAAAAGGAATCTGGTTAAATAAGGAAATAAGATTATGTTTTTATTAATCTATTATCTTTAATTAATATATAATCTTTAATCATTATAATATTTTAATTAAAAAATAAAAGAAAACTGGTATAAATCTAAAAATTCGTATATGAAAAACCAATAAATTGATATTATTAGTTTTGTATAAAAAAATTACCACGTACTTAATTCGTATTAAAAAACTCATGAACTGATATTATTAATTTCGTGACAAAATTTTTTTATAAAATTATTTGAGAAAATTTATAATTTGAAATCATTAGTTTTCTGATAATTTTTTTTATTAAAATACACATTTCATTACTTACTCAATTTTTTTGATTAGTTTACCATTTCAATTTTTTATCCTCATATTAAAATATGAAAAAATATTAATATTATCAATTTTAAATATATAAATAATGCATTATAAACTAAATGACCTATAAATACCGCGCATTTATGCGCGGGATCCATACTAGTTTAAGATGATTCGAACTAAAATCAAACGAGTCATTTACTCGGTCCACTCTCAAAATTAGCTGAACAACTTTTGGTGTATTTTTAAAATATTTGGAAACTTTTCATTAGTCCACCTAACTCATGTAAATATTCAATTAGTTTTTCTAATCACTTTGTAAACATGGTTTGGAATTATTACAAGTTGACATATAGGTCTTATGTAAAACGGTTTTACACCAAGTTAGTGTTATTTACTTATCGGATTTTGACCTTGGGCACATGTTAATAACCTAATTAAAGAAAGATTGTTGAAAATATATCATCACAAATTAAAGTTGAAACTCATATTTACTATAATTAGTAAAATAATTTTGAAAAACTTACCTTACTTAGGTTATTAACATGGGCCTGAACATGTTAGAAAACACATGTTAGAAAAACCCTATACCTATTTAGTGTAAAACCATCCATTAAAGACAATTAGACAAATATGTCGTCATAAACCACAAATAGGTAATAAGAAAAGTTATGAGGGTATTTTTAGTGTAAAACGGTCTTATGAATTATTATTTCCTAAATCGCAAATTCTTGTTTCAAACGGTCACTTTTAATCTGAAGTTTCAGATGGGCATATGCAACCATTTTATGCTAAAATGTAATCAAAATGGTACAAGCAGTGTTACAACTTATGATAATTTATTTTTAAGAGTGATTACAATTAACTATAAAATTGTTATAAAATTTTTTATTGTTGATTCAGTTCAAAATGACTCATCCTAAACAAGCATACTGAATAAGTCATACCGTTAAAGTTTACGTCTTGTATGCAAGTCATAGCTTGTACTTGCAGTTGCACATTGACAAGATACATCCTGGAAAATACAATAAAGTTAAGAAGCAGCATTTTAATATCATAAAAACTAGTCAAATATGGTGTCCCATATCATAAATATATAAATGTTAAAACTATCTTTTTGTTCAAATTTCTCATATCATCATCATTTCCATTCATTTCTGTCTCCCTCAGCCTCTCTCTATCTCTCTGACTTTTGTTCAAGCAAAATCCCACCAAAAAAACCTCAAAAAAACATCTGGGTATTTCTCCAAATTTTCTGGGTACTAATAATTTTATAGAAAGTTTACCTCAAATAATTCTGGGTTTTGCTCCAAATATTCTAAGTATGTGTAATATTATACAAAGTTTCCAACTTTGATTTTCTTATTTCATATTTTGTACCGAAAAATTCTGGGATTTGCTCAAGATTTTCAGGTCATTGACGAATTCATTAAAAATTGCATTTTTTTTTTGTTTTTTTTCTGGTAACTAGAGAATCGCATCCGCTACCTTCTGCGTAAACCAGTTAAAAATTATTTTAAGTAAATTTAGTTGAAAAAAAAAACGAAATGGAGACAAGTACAGCAGATTTGTATAGAGTAGCAAGTGTTAGATTAGGAGGAGGATCATCATGGAGAAATAGTGGAAGAGATGTGTTTTCGATGTCGGTTCGCGACGAAGATGATGAAGAAGCACTTAAATGGGCTGCTCTTGAGAAATTACCAACTTATAATCGAGTTAGGAAAGCTATTTTGACTGACATGGCTGGTCCTGCTAGAGAAATTGATGTTGATAAACTTGGTTTTGATGAAAAAAAAGAGATTTTGGAAAGACTTGTTAGGATTGCTGAGGAAGATAATGAACGATTCTTGCTTCGACTCAGAGAACGTATTGATAGGTACCGAGTATCGTATCATTTTCCATTTCTTTTATTATGGCTGGCCTAATGTGTGTATGTCGCATTTGACTTAATTTAGGTATTCCATTTTAGTGTGTTCCATTCAATGTTGTTTACGTTTCTATTTTAGACTTATTTCATATTCTAGTGGCGTTACCAACCCCTTTCCTCCTGCTAAAAATAATTAAAGTAGTTAAGAATTTACTTATGAACCATAAAGTCGTATATTTACAACTTTTATTAAATAATTGTACCAATTCATGGGGGATTCATCTGATTTTAAGTTTTACATTCATAATCTTATCAACTATTGAGACAACTTGGACTCTTGGAGTATGTGGGCTCAGTGTGACTGATTGGTTTTGTCATATATCAAGTACTCTTGTCAAATTTGGTGGCACAAATTTGGCACTATGTGAATTTTGCGTTTGGACAAAAATGGGGTTGAAATTCAACTTTTACACATAGTCAAAAGTGATATGGAATCACTTCTAAAAAAAGTGGCATAGAATCATGTTTAAAAACAAATCTTTAGCTTTCCTAAACGCCTTAAATTACTAGTGTTTGCAACCAAAAGAGGTTGTTTCCGCATGACTCAAAATGAAAATTGTGTAATGGGTATTTGGCTCCATTATGAAATTCAATCACATTAGTCTTTGGCTCCATTTGAAATGGAAATGTTGTTATGAGTCTTTGACTTATGAAATTGATTGATCGTGATATGGTATGAGTTGACTTCCAAATTCAGCTGATGGATTAGCATTGTACAAAGTCTTGAACTATTATCTTAATTTGGTGTAAGTTTGATTTTTGGATGTGATAGCATTATGAGGTTTAGTGAAAAATTAGTTTGTAGTTAAGTTAAAAGTAGCCATTTTGATCCCAAATTCAAATTCCTAATTAAAGAAATACCTAACTGAAGTTTGTCTTTATTTGTAAACTTCCAATACAATGACAGCAGTTTTTGCTTGTAAGACTGTATTTTGTATGTTTAAGTTGCTATTTTTGGATCAAATCTCAACTTTGAGTTTTTGTGTACTCAGGGTTGGAATTGATATCCCGACAATCGAAGTAAGATATGAAAATTTGAATATCGGAGCACAAGTTTTTGTAGGAAGCAAGGGTTTACCTTCCGTCTTCAATTTCTTCACCAATACAATTGAGGTAATCAACTGTTTTTCAGGTTGTCACTTTGTTCGTATACATGTTTTACCTTATGTGACTTTCTCACTTTAATCTTACCAAATCTTATTTCGATACTTGAATACTTCACGTTGGTTTCATGTTCACACTCGACTTCCAATTTGACAATACACTTCATTTTAGGTCAAAAGTATGAAAATTATTCACAAATAGCCGTGCTCGAGCATAGTTTGAGTAACATAGTCCCCCATTATTATCATGACTTACAGTTTGACATTTTGCGTTTTTCTTTCTGTAACATCTTGCAGGGTTTATTGAATCTCCTCCACATTCTTCCCAATAGGCGAAAACCATTCGCAATCCTTCATGATGTCAGTGGAATTATCAAGCCCGGCAGGTAAGACATTCGATAAGCCAATCATGATTTAAATGAAAACAAATGAGATTTATATTGCTAGAATGTGTAATTCTTGACTTTCAAAAAAATTTCAATATCGTGATGGTGGAACTAATGTTAGTTATCCTTTCAGGATGACATTACTTTTGGGCCCTCCTGGGTCTGGTAAGACCACATTGCTCCTGGCTTTGGCTGGTAAACTTGCCAAAGATCTTGAGGTTAGTTGAGCGTTTTCATGGATTTGCTTCTAAATTAGTTGTTTTATTGTAAAAAATGTTGCTCATGTGTAAAACATGGATTTTTGTAGTTTTCGGGAAGGGTAACATACAATGGACACACGATGGATGAGTTTGTTCCCCAACGAACTTCGGCATATATCAGTCAGCATGATCTTCACATTGGAGAGATGACAGTGAGAGAAACATTGGCCTTCTCTGCCAGAGTTCAAGGGGTTGGAACCAGCTATGGTTAGTATGACACACTGCATTATATCTTCTTTAGTGAGTCTTGTATGAGATGCTCTCACTTGTATGAGATGCTCTCACTTGTGAGAGCACGCAAAATCCTTGTGTATTCCTTATTTAGTTGTAGGATTACGAGTTGTTATCACATATAAGACTGTCCAAATTTAGTTTTGATTTTTTTTTATGTTTCATAATAATAGCTTAATAATGAAAGTGGGAGTGTGAAGGAAAACTACTAAGCTCCTTTATGGCGGTGATGTTTGCAGACATGCTTGTGGAATTGTCGAGAAGAGAGAAGGCTGCCAATATTAAGCCTGATCCAGATATTGACATCTACATGAAGGTGAGAGAACTGTTAATTCGCACTAGTTGTTCTGAAAGCACAAATAATTTATTGTGTGCATGATGTTCTAATTTGCATTATTTTATTAATCAGGCAGCTGCTGTTGAGGGACAGGAAACAAGTGTAGTTACTGACTACATTCTTAAGGTAATGACTCAGCGTATATCGGCTATTCTAAATGTGTCCCTTTATTTTTGAGATTAAGAACTACAAACTCTAGCAATGGATTCTCAAATGCTTCCTACAAATTACAGATTTTGGGACTGGATGTATGTGCTGATACACTAGTAGGGAATGAGATGATCAGGGGTATTTCTGGGGGACAAAGAAAACGGCTTACAACTGGTATGTATGAGAAATGCTTCACCATTTAACAATGGAAGCTCTCCTTATATTTCCACATTAATTAGTGCTGTATGTTGTTTCCATTTCCAGTGTAACTAAAGGCTCGATTTTCTTTTATTCTGGATTAGGATAGAATAAAGCAAAATTGCTTATTTTTCTGTCTTCATATCTTTTTATTTATTGTGAAGCAGTGTTCCTTCAATGCAATATCCATTACGGGTCATTTGTGGAAAGTCTGGAAACAGCCTCTCTTGTGTTGTTTACACGTGTTTGAGACTACATGCATCGGACCTCCCTTGCCTTACTATTTGCCGGTTCTCTTGAGACAGTACGGTTATGTTGCTGTTGTTGTAATTAGTGTGGCATGTTGCTTAATGTTGATCTTGATATTATACAGGAGAGATGCTTGTTGGACCAGCAAAAGCACTTTTTATGGATGAAATATCAACCGGGTTGGACAGTTCTACAACATATCAGATTGTAAACTCTATCCGACAATCCATCCATATACTTAAAGGAACTGCCGTTATCTCTCTTCTCCAACCTGCTCCCGAGACTTATGATCTCTTTGATGACATCATACTTCTTTCTGATGGACAAGTCGTGTACCAAGGACCCCGTGAACATGTCCTCGAGTTTTTTGAATTCATGGGCTTCAAGTGCCCTCAGAGGAAGGGAGTTGCTGACTTCTTACAAGAAGTACGCTTCCTGCTCATATACTTGATTTGTGTTCTTCCTAGACATTTAGCACTTTTGACTTATCTGGTTTTCGGACATGTTGAACAGGTAACATCAAGGAAAGATCAGGAACAGTATTGGGCTCAGAGAAATGAACCATATGCCTTTGTGACTGTTAAACAATTTGCAGAAGCTTTTAAATCATTTCATATTGGCAGACAACGGGCACAGGAGCTTGTCGTTCCATACGACAAGTCAAAAAGTCATCCTGCTGCCTTAACAACAGAGGAATTTGGACTTAACAAAAAGGAATTGCTTAAAGCATGCTTGTCTAGAGAGGCACTATTGATGAAGAGAAATTCATTTATCTATGTTTTTAAGTCTTGCCAAGTGAGTAAATCTATCTGTCCTTCAACCTCTTCCTTTGAATTCTAATAAAGTTGATTGATTACAGTATCTAAAGTTATCTTGTTTTTTTGCAGCTTGTTATCACGGCACTCATTACCGCAACATTATTTCTGAGAACTCATATGCACAAGAATTCTGTGCAAGATGGGATGGTTTACCTAGGTGCCCTTTTCTTCTCACAAGTACAGATTCTGTTCAATGGGTTCTCGGAGCTGTCATTGACAATTATAAAGCTCCCTGTGTTCTATAAGCAAAGGGATTTACGGTTCTACCCCTCTTGGGCATACTCCTTACCATCATGGCTTCTCAAAATCCCAATCTCAATCGTAGAAACAGCCATATGGGTGATAATAACTTACTATGTTATGGGCTATGACTCAAACGTGGGAAGGTTCTTTAAGCAGTACTTGGTCCTCTTAGGTATTCACCAGATGGCTTCGGCATTGTTCAGATTTAACGCAGGGATTGGAAGAAACATGATATTAGCAAACACATTTGGTACTGGAGCCCTAGTTACACTTCTCGTGTTGGGTGGTTTCATATTGTCACGAGGTATGTATCAAGCAATCAATAACTCAGACGGGCTAAAGCTAGACCTTCAGAATTTTCTCAGATCCTTATAGTTTGGGCAACGATCTTAGTGTCTAATTTCTAAAGCTGAGTCAGAGTATTGAATAGTGTATATGACAAGAAAATGAGAGAGAAACTGAATATTGTATAGAGTCTTGATCGATTCTTAAAAATGAAATAGCAAGGAGTGTACTATTTTTATATTATATATTTGTTAAGTCTCATGAGAGTCGGAGTGATGGAACGATAAAGAAAGTTGTAATAATCTGCATTTTTTCCTCTGCATAGTGTTTTGCTTGATGTATAAACTGAACATGGTATTTTCTGCTTATCTCAGAAACTGTGAAAAAATGGTGGATATGGGGCTACTGGATCTCTCCATTGATGTATGGGCAGACGGCTCTTTCTGTGAATGAATTCCTTGGTCACAGTTGGACCAATAATGGCTTAGGAAAAACAGTACTGGATGCTCGTGGGATCTTTGCACATGCGTATTGGTATTGGATTGGACTAGGAGCTCTTGTAGGATATGTTATTCTGTTCAATGTGATGTACACAATAGCTTTGACATATCTAAATCGTAAGTGGCTATCAATTAAGACAGTTAAAGTTACTACTGAGATTGTAGATTTTTCTCTCATGGTTAGCAACCTTTTATGGTGCAGCAATTGGGAAGCCTCAGCCAATTTTGTCTGAGGAGGATTTGCAGGAGAAGCAAGCTAACTTAACTGGTCAAGCCATTGAGCTGTCATCGAGAGGAAGACGATCCTCGCGCTCTGGTTAGTCATTTAACCAAAAGAACTGCAGATTACTGTGTTTAATTTCATCATACTTACTAGAAATCCACTATACCAAATTTCAGGAAGAGGAGGAGAAATTCAAGAAGAATCTCAACGAAATGGGCAAAGAGGGATGGTTCTTCCTTTCCAGCCTTTGGCTATTACCTTCGATGAAATCAGATATTCAGTAGATATGCCTATGGTAATTTTTTTGTCCAAGAGTTTTCTTTTATCATGATAAATTTTGCATTCGAGGTGTTTTGAAGTATTTCTTTTCATTTATGAAGTAGCAGTTCGTCAATGCAATTCCCGAGTCTCAATGTAATTTTCATTTCCCAATGCCATGGCCAGAGCCTTGGAAGCATTGGGTAATGCTGTCGTTGTTGATGATCTTTTGTATCTAGTTTAATCCTAAACTATACGATTTCCAGGAAATGAGGTCGCAAGTAAATGAGGATCGCCTGGAACTTCTTAAGGGCGTGAGTGGCGCATTTAGGCCAGGAGTGCTGACAGCATTGATGGGTGTTAGTGGTGCTGGGAAAACAACCCTGATGGATGTGTTAGCAGGGCGGAAAACTGGTGGATATATTGATGGAGATATTAAAATCTCTGGGTATGAAAAAAAGCAAGAAACATTTGCTAGGGTTTCTGGATATTGTGAGCAAGCAGACATTCACTCTCCGCATCTCACAGTCCATGAGTCCTTGGTCTTTTCAGCATGGCTTAGGTTATCCTCTGACGTTGACGAAGAAGCAAGAAAGGTAATACGGAGTATTGAATAACAAATGGTGGCAAGAAGTTACTTGCGGACAGTTATTGAGATAATAGCTGTCCACAGTACTTGACAGCACAACTTTGTGTTAAAATTTATAAATAATGTGTGTAAAATGCCTCAAGTTTCATTACTTTAAATTTGCGTGCATGTCATGTCAGTTAAGTTACTTACGGTTTTGGTGCTTTGATTTGGGTTTGAAACCCGTGAGCATCAAAATTGCCATTGTGTTTCCTTTTGTTATAGGCTCTAACCAGAGGCAAATCTTCTTGTTGCAGACATTTGTAGAGGAGGTCATGGAACTTGTAGAGTTGGACTCTCTAAGATATGCACTTGTAGGACTTCCGGGAGTAAATGGTCTGTCAACTGAGCAGCGAAAGAGACTAACAATAGCCGTAGAACTAGTTGCCAACCCTTCTATAATCTTCATGGATGAGCCAACCTCAGGGCTTGATGCTAGGGCTGCCGCCATTGTGATGAGGACAGTTAGGAACACTGTGAACACAGGTCGAACAGTGGTTTGCACTATCCATCAGCCAAGCATTGATATATTTGATGCTTTCGATGAGGTTTGATTCATTACAACCTGAAAATATCGTCAAATTATTGTAGTGTCAAGCCTAACTTTATTGTATAGAACTACAGAGATTCATATCTATTTGGTTAATTACAGTTGCTATTGCTTAAGCGAGGTGGAACGCAAATATACTTTGGTCCTATAGGCCGCCACGGTTGCGACCTTATCAAGTACTTTGAGGTGAGGGATACTGAATTTTTACTTTTTTCTTTTTTTTTTTTTTTTCTTGTAATCTGTATTGTATATTATGTTCATTCATTAACGTGAATGAGCTGTGTCTTTGCGAATTGAAGGGAATTCGTGGAGTTCACAAAATCAAGGATGGCTATAATCCTGCAACTTGGATGTTGGAGGTAACATCAATGGCTCAAGAAACTCAACTTGGTGTTGACTTCTCTGAATTATACAAGAATTCAGACCTCTACAGGTAATATATCCTATACCAGCCTCATCATTATGCATATGTCACACATTGTTTGCCAAAACATGAACTTTCAGTCCCCAATGGAGACAACAACTCACTATCTTTGGCTCTCGAGGTAGCCCCGAAACAGAGTCAAATACAATTTTATTTTTGTGAAGGTATTTTATATTAAATTTTAGATAAAAATTCAAATTATATAGTATATGCTAATTAATTAAAACTCAGCGGTTAAATTAATTATAACCCATATTCCAACATTTACATAATATGCAAAAGATAATCATGGTTTTATCATGAAAGATCTTTATATTACATCATATGGTATCTATATTTTGCCGTTGAAGTGTCCTTGAGCGTCTAAGGAGTGTCTAAACTTAAAAAATATTAATAAAAATTAGACAAAGTTTGTCAACTGTCCGACACGTATATTCCATGTGTCACACAAGTGTCAGTGTCGGACACAGATGCGCTTGATGATAAATTTGTCCGTGCTTCTTAGTTGGCTCTAAAATGATTGATAAAGCAAAAGGACTCAGTAAATTGTGTGTGCTTTCCCCTTGGACTCAGTAAATCATTGACCCATACACCCGTACACCGTACTGTAGACAAGAGTTAATGAGACACAAGGGGCAATTTTATGGTTGTATATTTTCGGTAAGCAAACGTGAATAATTCTGTTTTGGAATTTCCTAAAGTGAAATATATTTTCTAGGATTAATTCTAAACCTTTACTTGACTATGATGCAGGAGAAACAAAGCTACTATACAACAACACAGTGTACCAGCTCCAGGATCAAAGGATCTATACTTCCCCACTCAATATTCACAGCCTGTTCTGACTCAATTTATGGCTTGTTTGTGGAAACAACATTGTTCGTATTGGCGGAACACTATGTACACTGCAATGAGACTTTTTTTTGCAATCTTTGTGGGGGTCATGTTTGGGTCTATCTTCTGGAAACTCGGCTCTAAAAAGTAAACCACTAATTCTTCAAAATTCTTTCCTTGATTATTTTTGTAATAATCAGCTAAATGTAACTAATTTTAATGTTCCCTAATATTACAGGAATACGCAACAAGCTCTTCTAAATGCAATGGGTTCAATGTATACTGCAGTTCTATTTCTTGGCATTCAAAATTCATCAGGAGTTCAGCCAGTTGTGTTTGTCGAAAGGACGGTGTTTTATAGAGAAAGAGCTGCAGGAATGTATTCAGCTCTGCCCTATGCTTTTTCACAGGTATGGTTACCCTGTCCATCTCAAAGTAACCAAATTTAAATTTTACAGGTTTATCATCACAAATTGTTGTATACTTGTATACTACAGGTTTATCTCTAAGATCAGCCATCTAATAATACAGGTTTATATCTAAGATCAGCCATCTAATAATATGGCCATTATAAAGACTTTATTGGAATGAATAAACTGTGTCCCACATCATTATAAAATATTAGGCTCCCAAAATACAAATAAAATTTTATATAAATAAAATAAATTTTACATAAATAAAAAAATTATCTTTGCGATTACTCTCCATTTGGTCTGGTCCCATACTATAGGATTGTCTCATAGGAGAGTAGTCGACTAGTAGCTCACAGTCAACTGATTTTGCATGAGACCATCTCATCGTACGTGATGACTCAAAACTACTCAGCATGATAATAGTAAAGGTCAAATTTACCTTCTTCGTGTAATAATCATATAATTGATAATGCAGGTCTTAATTGAGATGCCTTACTGCTTTTTCCAAACCGCCTTCTATGGAATCACCGTGTACGCCATGATGGGATTCCAATGGACCGCGGCAAAGTTCCTTTACTACTTGTACTTCATGTACTTCACCTTGCTCTACTTCACATACTATGGCATGATGTCTGTTGGCGTTACCCCTAATCCTAGCATTGCTGCCATTGTTTCCTCTGCATTCTATGGCATTTGGCAAGTTTTCTCCGGCTTCCTTATCCCAAGACCTGTAAGTTGACTTACATACCTTTCTGTTGGTATATTTACCTTAATAGACTGCTTGAAACTCGTTTTCATATGGAGTTTTTGTGAAACATGTCAACATTGAACAAAGTCTGTCATATTTGCACACAAGTTTCCGCTCCTGAATATTTTCAAAATGTGGTAGTTGATAGTGTGATTATGACAATTTTATACTAAAATGTGACATGTGTAACATGTGACTCCTAATTTGTTTGCAAACAAATGCAAACTAGTTTAGTTGATGATATAATCATTGAGCAGTGGTGTTTATGAGCTAGGTTTTAACAAGGCCGCATCAAAAGTGTTGTAACACATTTTACTCCCAAAATCAGAATTTAGTATAGAAGTTTTTGAAGCAAAAAAAAAGTTTTGAAATTTCGTTACTCCTTGAGTAGAATTAATACTAACTCGCAAATAATATAAAAAAATTCCACAGAGAATGCCGGTATGGTGGAGATGGTACTACTGGCTATGCCCCATTTCATGGAGCTTATACGGGTTGCTAGTGTCCCAATTTGGTGATCTCGAACTCTCAGTCATCGATTTAGAGGGAGATTATAAGCAACTAAATGTGAAGCAATACTTGCATGCCTATTTTGGTTATGAGCGCGACTTCTTGGGGCCGGTTGCCGGAGTTATTGTCGGGATTAACGTTCTTTTCGCTTTCGTTTTCGCGTTTGCTGTCAAGACCTTCAACTTTCAGAGGAGGTGATGAGAGTTCCCGAGAATGATGCATATTCTTTTTAGATAATTAGATGGTATATGAATATATACATATAGGCTTTAGTTGCATTGTTAATATTCATATTTGTATTTTTCCTCCCTTTTTTATGAATCAATGGAAAGCTAAAACTGTAATGTCTGACTGTTGTTGAGGATTGTAACATAGTGAACATAGTTAGAAACTGTAACAGTTAAGTTCCATGTGCTAGGATGAAAAACTTGGTTGCACGGTATATACAATTCTGTTCTTAATTTCTGATACATTGCAAAAGAAATGAAAAACAACTTACAAATATACAAAGGTTTCAATTTGTCATCGTTAATTTGTTTGTCCACGGGAAACAAAAGATGTTAAAAAAAAGCTGCTCTCTGTTTGATTGTTTGTTTATCTTTGTTTTTGGCACAAAAACCAAGGAAGAAAAATGAAGCTTTTAGGTCATGTTATTGGATGACACGGGGACGAAAATGTGAGTAATCAAATATATATATATATATATATAGAAATAGGATTTTGTAAGTATTGTTTATATAATTGAGGATTGAGGATTAATACCATCCATTAGATCTAAGAGATCCAACGTTCATCATTCAGCGCGCATCATTAAGGGCAAAATAGTCATTTCACGCGCGCCTATATAAACCCTATTCTACACATGAAATCGTCATTCACGCCTAAAACTCTTTCTCTCTCTAACTTCTCTCTTCTCCTACACTTTCAGCGTTGAAACCCTAGCTTTTTGCACTCAAATCCTACCTTTTACGCATGTTTTCTAGTTTCTCAACTTAATCTCAAATCATTGTTCTATTTCTGATCAATTATCATACAATTTCAAGCATAATTTCGATTTCAGGTATGTTATTTTTGTAAATTTTGTAATTTTCCAGCTTAATTTTACCTTAATGCGGATGTCAGCTACGTTATTGTTCTTAATTTCAGTTTTATGTTGTAATTTCATCTTTATTTGCTGTTTTCCGTAGTTTTTCTACGTTTTTTCTTGATTTCTAGGTTTTCTGCTCAATCTTAGCTCAATTAGCTCAACTATTTCAATCATAATCCCGATGTCCGGTACGTTATTGTTCGTAATTTCAGCTTTATGTTTACTTTAAGTTTTTACTTTCAGCTTTAAATTACATGTTCTTTTCCTTTTCGTACATAAAATTTTCGTTTGTCRTTTAAATTTATGTGTATTTAAATTCTTATTTTCCTCTACATATATYAACATCTTCTATTTTCATCTCTTCTTATTTTGTTGTGATATTGTTTAGCAGAGTTGTGATATTGATATTCTTACACAAGATGTTTGTTGTCACATTTATTCTGAAATTTCGCCAGAGATATTGTTTCACGAATTGTGTGATATTTGTTTTCACAATGTGTGATATTGTTTAGCAGAGTTTGTAGTATTGTAAAGCAGAATATGTGATATTATTTTATTGCATTACTGTTATCTTTATCGTAGATGTCAATTATTACTTGTTTGTCTACATTATGTGTTATGTGATATTGTTTTCAGAATGTGTGATATTGTTTAGCATATTGTGTGATATTGTATAGTAGAATATGTGATATTGTTTTATTGCATGTCT
>VHZZ01016274.1:11750-24769 GCA_009801015.1 Silene noctiflora
GGGTTTTGGGTGGCTATTGTGGACGGCCTGGTGAGGGTTATGGTGAGGTAGAGTGATGGTGGTGACGGTGGCAGTGTGAGGGTGAAGGCGGTGGTGAGCAGGGTCGTGATAGGTGTCGGATAAGGCGGTGGTTGGAGGTTGTTGGGGATGTGCGTGAGGTGTCGAAGTCGGGAAGAGTGTGTTGTTGGATTGAGTTCTGGGTATGGGTTTCAGGTAGTGAAAAATGTGTCGGGTTGTAGATTGTGTTGGGCCATTTTTATTGGGCTGAGTAAGGAGAGGTTATGAGTGTGTGGTTTGGGCCGGGTTGTGTATGGTTGGGCTGACTAGTTAGTGTTAGTTGTTGGGTTGATTCGTATTTAGTTCGTTAATTCGTTAATTCGTTGAATTCGCTTAGTTGTAATTTGTAGTTTATATTTCGTAGTTCGTAATTCCGTAATTTGTAAACGTAAATTATTTGATTTGTAATTTTTATAATATTATCGTATATTAACCTTATTAATATTATTAGTTTGAAATACGTATATTTTTCCGTAACGATACTATGTTGTTGTTGTTATTATTATTATTGTTATTGTTATTGTTATTATTATTATTGTTATTGTTATTGTTATTATTATTGTTATTATTAAGCTTTATAGATTCATATATTTCCTTATCACTTCTGTTATCCTTATCCTTATCCTTATCCTTATCATTATCATTATCATTATCATTATCATTATCATTATTTTACGAGATAGGTTTATAGTTGGAATCGAGTTAGAAGTTAATTAGTTGGGTTAGTGAGTCGGGATTTGTTTAATTAGATTTTCTTAATTGTTTTTTGATTAGTTAGCCAAATTAGGTGGTAATCGTATCTTTATTATTAATTGTGTTAGGTGATGATTTGAAGTGGAACATTTATAATTCTTGTTGGATTTGCTAAACGGATTTTGCTAAGCTACGTGGTAGGATAATTCGATCTGTCATACCATTGTTATTCTATCTGGATGCTATGTCTATTTGGATAATTTAATCTGTTATTCTGCTTGTCTACTCTAGTTGGCTGCTGTGTTTCATTGTATGACTTATGATGTGAGTTTATGTCCTGTTGAAATAAGGTATTCATACGTGTGGCATATGCATTTGTTATCGGTTTGGATATGGATTGAGTTATGTTATGATAATGCGTTCATGAGCATGGCATATGCATTTGTTTCGGTTTGGATATGGATTGAGTTATGATATGGTACGACATTCATGGCATATGCATTTTAGGATTGGATATCGGTTTGGATATCCCTTCGGATGCCAGTTTGATATCCCTTCGGGTGTCAGTATGGTAACTATGATTAAAGGACAAGGTTGGCGCTGCAATTACAGGCGCTGTGATTGCAGACTTGTCTCTGGATAACCTCAGGTTTTATTCTGGTTAAGGCCCGAGCGGGTTCTGCAGACCTCTCTCCGGATAACCTCAGCTGTTATGCTGGTTTCTCGATGACGATCGAGGTTTACCTTGGCCTAGGGAATGGCGAGGTTGGTGTTTCAGGATGTGATCACGGGAGTATTGGAAGTGTGTGGTGGTGTCGGATGCGGAGGTGCATCAGTTGCATAGTCTCATGGTCTCATGTGCATTTATTATTGTCTTGTTGTTATTTGATTATCCTACTCAACCACGAGGTTGACCGTGTATTCGTGAACACCTGTGATGATCCGTAATGGGGAGCAGATTGGCAGGAAACTGACGGATCCACTTATAGCATGGGATGGCGTGAGGATTTGGAAGATCGGCTTAGAACTAGATCACATAATTAGAAGTCTTCAGTTGTAATTTTATTTCCGCTGTTTTTACTTCTATGAGAATTTATGTTTTAACAAACTTTATGATTTGATTAAAGTACTTTTGTTTGTTCATCTTTGTTATTCACTACCTCGGGAAACCGAGATGGTAACAGTCTTATTTATTCGGGAATGTCTTGCTAAAGGCTCTTGCATAAATGGGGGTGTTACAATAACCTTCGGCGTTCAATTAACTAAGTGAGATTAGACGTCTCTGCAACATTGAACATAAGCAAGCATGTTTAAAGTGTGCACCACGTCATTTGATGTTTTGATTTTCAATACCCCAACACCTATCAAATCAATTATTCAGTTAACAACCTAACTCAACTTCCTAACCACGTCCTCTTGATATTCATCAAAACTATCCTTCCGAGTCCAAACATAGTTGACACAACTAGAATTTAATATTCATTCTTCCTTGGAAGACACGCCGTTCACATTTGTGACCACAAATACATCACTATCATCGGTAAGGAAACAACCACTTCTTCTTTCACCCGGAACCAAGTTGGTGTCACCCTTGTTTACTCTATTCCTGCATCTCTTTGGACAAAATCACCTTATATGCCCAAGTCACCGCACTTGAAACATTTCACATCATTATTTCAAAAAGCGTTTATAGATCGGGACCGGTCATGCTTTGATCCATCCTCCCTGTTAAATGATCAACCTCTCCCATCTCGAGCAATTGCATCTATACCTGTATTGTCACTGTGTACCTCAACATCAAACGGCAATAGAGCTGTTTATGCTTGCTCCATCATGATGTGTCTTTCCCAGGAATAGTATCCACATAATTAAGTCTCATATGTGTCCGAGAGAGAATTAAATGTAATGACTCCTCATCTTCCTTCTCAAGCTTTAATTCAATTTTTTTTTCTCATTTAACAACTCATTGAAGACATTTACATGTCAAATTAAAGTATTATCTTCTTCCATCATCAATGATATAATCGCTGCTTCAATAGCAGACTGTTGGTCAAACTCTTCGCTGTGTAGAGTTTCTCTAATTTCACCCATATCGATGATGAAGAGTCGTCATCAAAAACACAATTGATGACCGAATCTACAATACACAACCTTATGGTACTTGGACACTCTCAGTCTTCATCACTCATCTTCTCCGATATGTCATTATCTTCGTTCAAAGCTTTAACCAAGCCAAGATATCCCAGGATATACTTCTTCTTTGTCAAAAGGTAAAACTACTTTTACCATCAAAATTCAATACCACAAATTGAGGCCTAGGGTTGTAAATGAGCTAAGCCTGCTCGACAAGTCCTCGGGATCGGCTCAGTCAAAGTTCGGCTCGAGATCGGTCAAACTAAGCTCAAGCTCGGGCTCGAACCAAGCTGAGCCCAAATCGAGTCGAGCTCGAGCACATTAAAGCTCGGCTCGGAAGCTCGTTTAAGCTCGTTATTTTTAAAATTACTTGATATTTATCGATATATTTACTTAAATTGTATCAATTTTACGATAAAAAAATTAAAATATTAGTTTATAAAATAAAATAACATAATAATTGTTATTATAAACTAACAAAAAGATAATATTCTTGTTTGAATTTGAATTTTTAAAATCAAAAATTACGTTATAATTAACATAATGCTCAAAAATATGGTACGCAAACAAAGCTCGGGCTCGAACTCGGGCTTGTAAAATATTATGTGAGCCGATCCCGAGCCTTGATCTCAAGAGCTCGGGTTCGGGCTCGAACTCGATTTTTATAATATGAGCCGGGCTCGATCATAAGCAAGCTTAAGCTCGGCTCGGCTCAGTTACACCCCTATTGAGCCCCCATATTTGACACCCTTGCCTATTAAGCCAACCATCAGACGAGCCTAATGGCTTTGATACCACTGTTGGGAAATTAAGCTCAATATCCTCTCACCTTCTAATGATACTAATAGTACCATTGTTGAGAAATTAAGGTCAACTTCGTTTTTTTGATATTTGTTTGTGAGATATGTTTTTCAAATGATTTATATTCCTTTATATAGCATTGTCACTCATTTAACACCACCTAATATTACATGTACATCATCAATTTTTTGTACATGTAACTACAAGTTATTGATACCTTGTATTGGATATGTTTTACATGGGAATTTTTCACTTTGAATTGTACTAGTGTGGGATTGGTTTTGTATTTCACGGAGTGCATAATTTGTCCAACGTCCACGTTTTATTAATGTATTGGTCTTTTACAAGCAGAAACTTTGGGAGTATTACATGTGTTGGGATGGGCTAAGGCGCAACATTTACTTCATCTTCATATCCTTACGGATTGTTTTAACTTGTTATGTTAGATTGGAGGAAGAGAGGGGAAGCATCACTTGCTTAAGGGGACGTTGGGCGATATTATAGCGCTTTGTCCGTCTTTTCATTGTTTATCTTTTAGTTTCTTGCCTAGGAGTTTGAATAAGGTCGCTTATAGTCTTGCTAAACGAGCCTTGAAAATGTAAATCTTTACTACTGCCAAATATATATATATATATATAGATAGAAGGAAGGAGTGGCATATGCTCTGACCTTGAACAAGAGAAATGGATGATTTGGTGGAGCCAAAGGCAATGATAATGAATGATTAAAACGAATCAAAGAATGATTGAAACCACCTTCTAATGGCAGATGCAACAAAATCATAGAATACAACAACAATATAATTGTGGTTTAAAGGGATCTATTTGCACAAGACAATAATGCATCTAACTATTTGGACAAAAGAATTTCTACCTATGTAGTATAATATACGAAATTTCTTGTTTCAGACGGATAGACAAACGACGGGATTTTGTAGCTTCTTTATGATCAATTGTAATCACAAATGGTCTAGCTAAGTTTACAGCTTATGGAAACTTGTTTTCCAAAAGTGGTCACATTTAACTGCCAAAAAATCTTAAAATCCCATCTTTTTGAAGAAAACCAAAATAACTCATCTAAAAGGAGACCAACTGCGAACATAAACCACAATTATTTCTTGTACAATAAAAATATATATATATGAAAAAATAAAAATAAAAGTATTTGAAGTTCCCAATGATGAGGCCAAATTCACATGCTACTCTCATGCTTCTCTTCATGGTCATCTCCCTTATTTAAACCCCTCATTATCCCCCATTTTTCTCCACACATTTCTCCAACCCTTTCTCTTACTAATTACACACTCTTAATTCTTCTCACATTTCTAACAAATCCTCCTATTCTCTTGTTTAATCTAATTTATTTGCACTTTCCTTGAACATATACATTTGTCCTATAAGCTCCTACATACTTGAGCATCACTCACTTCTAAAAACGGTTATTAAAAGTCGTAAAATGAGTAGTGCAACCATATCAAAAACTGCCTCAGCCAACCACGAAGAGTTCTTCGCAAGGCGGTGCGTATGGGTAAACGGGCCGGTGATCGTTGGTGCAGGCCCGTCAGGTCTGGCAGTGGCAGCCGGGCTCAAAGAACGTGGCGTCCCATACATTGTCCTAGAGCGAGCCAACTGCATTGCCTCGCTATGGCAATCCAAAACCTACGACCGCCTTAAGCTCCACTTACCGAAGCACTTTTGCCAGCTCCCGAACCTACCCATGCCGGAAGAATACCCTGAATACCCCTCCAAGGAACAATTCATAAGGTACCTTGAGTCCTACGCAACCCACTTTGAGATACAACCCCGGTTCAACGAGTCAGTCCAGTCGGCCAAGTACGACGAAACATGTGGTCTATGGAGGGTGAAGACTGAATCGGAAGGCCGAGAAATCGAGTACATTTGCCGATGGATTGTGGTGGCGACTGGTGAAAATGCTGAGAAAGTGGTGCCTAAGTTTTTCGGGTTCCATGAATTTGGTGGCGATATTATTCATGCTTGTGATTATAGATCCGGAGAGAAATATCGCGGCAAGAAAGTATTGGTTGTTGGTTGTGGTAATTCTGGCATGGAAGTTTCTCTTGATCTTTGTAACTATGATGCTGAGCCTCTACTTTGTGTTCGAAGCTCGGTAAGTCTCTCATTTCCACACATTTGGAGATACAGACTTGTTTTACTTTGACGTTATTTTCACAGTTGGAGACACTAATAAACTGTTTTTGATGACAACAGGTACACATATTGCCAAAAGATGTCCTAGGAAAATCAACATTCCAATTAGCAACATCTCTACTAAAATGGTTTCCAGTACAATCAGTAGACAAAATACTACTATTCCTAGCAAAAATGATACTAGGAGACACAGACAAATATGGGCTAAAAAGGCCGGAAATGGGACCGCTAGAGTTGAAAAACAAACAAGGGAAAACACCAGTATTGGATTTGGGTACATTTGGGAAGATCAAATCAGGAAATATAAAGATAGTTCCTGGTATTAAAAGATTTGGAAGAGGGAAAGCAGCCTTTGTTGATGGACAAGTTATTGAAATTGATTCTGTTGTTCTTGCAACTGGCTATCGTAGTAATGTTCCTTCTTGGCTTAAGGTATACACTTTGATTTCATATGGACTATTTATTCTTCATGTTTTCTTTCTTTTCTTTGTCTCCTATTCCTTTGACCTTTTGGAATAATTTGGATTTTCCCCGATTTATTGTCTTTTAAACATCATATTTAATCAGTGGAATCAAAATTTCAAGTTACAGGACTAATTAAATACAAAATATATTAGATGAAATTTTAACTATAAATTTACCATAAATAATAATCATCCACATAACTCAATCACATGACTACATGAGACTGTTAGTTTATAATTTGTTTAAACTGTTAGTAAGAGTAGTAAATAAGGAATGTATTAATACAGTCTGACAGAGTGACAGTGCAGTTTGCTTTTGTTTGATACTTTCTAAACACTTTTCATTCACATTTCATTTACTTGTTCTGTTGTTAATAATTATTAAACCAGTTGGTCAAACATTTTAATATTCACCTGATTCATGAGACTTAAATAGCTTCCACTAGGGAATGCATGCTGCCTGTCTCACGGTTTGACTTTTTTATAACTCAATATTATATTGCACAACAAAGTCAATACTGACTCACTCACTCACTCTCGTTTACGGAGTATGAATTATGATGAGCTAGTATTCAATGTACATAAATTAGTAGAGTATAAAATCATCTCAAGTAAGATTAATACTTGGCATTACATAATATTATTATTATTATTATTATTATTATTATTATTATTATTATATTGTACGACTGATTATTACAAGAACTTTGATTGAATAATTACTAAATTCGATGATTCTTGATTTCAGGAAAGTGATTTCTTTTCCAAGAATGGATTTCCAAAAGCACCATTTCCAAATGGATGGAAAGGAAATGGTGGATTATATGCAGCTGGTTTTACGAGACGGGGATTATCGGGTGCATCAGAAGATGCAATTAGAGTTGCTGAAGATATTGGTAAAATCTGGAAAGAAGAAACTAAGCAAAGAAGAACTCCTGCTGCTTGTCACAGAAGATGCATTTCACAGTTCTAATTTCACAATTCTCAAGTTTTTTTATTAAAAAAAAGAAAAAATATATAAAAAAACAATGTTAATAAGTTTATATTAATTTATTTTTTTTAAATCTTGGTGGGGTTTTTTGTCTGAGAAATACCAGAAATTTAGGAAAACAAAATACAGAAAGTAGCCCTCCTCCTAAAAGAAGAAACAGAGTCCCTAAGTTTGAGATAAATTTAGGGCGCCTTTTTTTTGTATAGAGGAAGATGAGGCTTTTTACATTTTCTTCCTACTAATACTTTTTTTTTTTTTTTTTTTTTTTTTTTCGTTGTGATATACTCTGTATGTTGGTGTAACAATGTAATGTAACAATTTATATCAAGTTATGATTATCTCTGCAACCGATGGTCACCTTTTACTACACGTATATTTTTTAACAAAATGATCATCATATCAACAATTCTTCATATAATGCTTCATATTTATTAAGTATTCCGTATAATTTATCGTTGCCATGGTGATCCAGAATCATTCATGTAACAAGCAACTAGTAAATCGTAAATGCTTCTATTAACGATGCAAAATTTTACAAAATAGGACCGGATCCACAAATAGAATCCCTAACCAAATTTAATGCAAGTTACTTGGTAATGAATGCCCGTCCTGCCAGATGATACCTACTTATATATAGTCAAGGGACCAAAAAATACTTAGATGGGCCATGGGTCTTCAAACTGACAATGGATTGTATCACTTTTAATGGAACCCTACACAGGAATATGTTGCTCTACTATGTGATCTAACCCAAAATACTCGTCTAATACGCCACTTTTCGTCGTAAGTTTAAAAATTTAAGACAACTTAAGTATCATACTACTTATATATAAAATAAAAATATTTTTTTTTACGCGTTTTTATGTGTATAAGTGGTATATACTCGACTAATTTTAAACTTAAAATGAAGTGTCATTTTAAGGGAGACTTACTAGTAGTCTTAATGGAAATTGTGTATGCCTAGATAACAAATTTCATGTCATATAACCATCAGAAATCATAACACGGTTTTTTAAATACTCTTTCCGACATCCCAATTAATAATTTACAATTGTTTTATACACAATTATTAAGGTAAGGAGAGAGAAATGAGTTTATAATTATTAAAAAACTCAAAAACAATTTGAGACGAGGAGAAATGCAATGAATAATAAATTAGCAAAATAGTTTCAGCAACACCAACAATCTTATCAAAGCGTCTTGCTTGTGACGGGCACTATCCGTCACAGACTATCCATCACAAGCTGGAGACGAATAGTGACCCTCTCACAATAAAGCAAGTGGGAGGACAAGTGGATGGAAAATGGAGCATCCATGTTTGGTGTCACTTGTATATTGTGAGAGGGGCACTATCCGTCTTCAGCTTGTGACGGATAGTGCCCGTCTTCAATGAGAATTTGTGCAATCTTATATGGAGTAAAAGTGTTTTTGAACCTTCTTTTTTGTATCTCTTACTACAAAACATCACTAATAATAAATTTTATAATGAAATTTCAAGGAAGTTAAATGTCACTAATATAATTGTTAAATTTTTTAATATTCCAGTTTAAAAAATCGCGTATTCGTGTGAATTTACACTAAGGATTTTATTAATTAATTAATGTTGGTGAAGACATGTTAGTTGAGAATTAGTTTAGTCGGCATAAATGTGTTATCATTACTAGTACTAGTTTGTCAAAATTACATTCCATCTCTGCATTTTGTATGAACCCACCAACTCAAATGATGACCAGCATTTTGATCTCATATGGAGCAGCTTCGTGATCAATGACCAACAAAATCCGTCGCTTTGAAAACACATTGAGATAAAGAATTTAGTGAAGAGGGTAAGTGGGAAAGGGTAGTGAAAGATATCTTTAAAAATACCCTCACAACTCACAAGCAAGACCCTTTGCATGATCAATTACATTACATTGTTCCATTTATTAAAATTGTGATATAGAATGCCGAGTTTTTAATCAATTGAGTAACTGTTCATGGAATAATGAAAATAATTTTATTAGTGAAACTTCCTTACACAAGAGACAACAAAATCATAATTTAAAATTAACGACAGCAAAGATGAAAAAGAAATTAATTTTAAGAAAATTTCGTTTTCAAACAAAATAAAAAAAAAACATGTGCCTCCCTAACTCGCCCAAAAATTTGACACAAATTCTTATTTGTGACGGTTGATATCTGTCACAAGCTTGTGACAGATCAAATAAAACCGACGTGAGGATAAAGACGAGTCATTTATGATTTTCTATATGCATTTTATTTTTGGTCTTATCTAACCACGTAGATAATATTTAACCCGTGAAACCAATTGAAAATTTGATGAAGTAAAATAAGTGTAGGTGAATGTTCATGGTTAGGCTTCAGAGTATTCACATGGTATAGAGCCCACGAAATATCGACAGTGCAAGTGCTGAACAATTTTTATGTGTCAGTAACGACAGTTATAACCCACAGACAATTCCTACTTATTCCTATCACTCCTTTCCCACTTCATGCCCCTTCTACTTCAACATTTCTCACCTCACTCATTAATGCAAAAAAAAAAAAAAAACATGTATTTTGTTTCTTTATTTTTATTTTTATTTTTATAAAGAGAACAACAATTCGTTAATAGAACGCTACAACACATTTATAAAAGATACTATGTACAATTGAAAATCAATCTAATAGAAACAATAAAAAAAAATTTCCTGCAAACTAAGGATGTCAAACCATGATCTGACAAATCAATTCATCCTAGTATCGCTATCTCATGTACCTTTGAGGGAATCCTACTTTTGATTCATTATAAGAGAAAAAAATACCTTGGATCCTACAATCTTAGAGCTTGTCATCGATTAATTATTGATGAGAGCCCCGCGTTTGATTGATTAAGGCTAGGTTTTTTTCGATAAGGGGAAGAAGTTGATGATTCTTTTGTTTCATTATTTTGTGTTTAAGTATGGTCATATTTTTATGTATTTTATTTTTTAATCAAAAGTATTCACAGTGGAAAATTAAAGTGGTGCCCTTTGTTAATGCAATTGAATAGATGAACACCTTTTTTGAGTTTAATTTGCAAAATCACCGCTTATTTATGATATGATTTTTATCATTTACACCAACTTTGGTGGCATACATTTTGTTACGATTCCTTGTCTAGTGTGAGAGTTAACCTCTTAGAGAGAATATCTTGTGTTACTCTCTACCATAATAATACGATAGTAGAAAACATACACCATGTTAGAAAAAAAATAAGAAATAAAAATAATAATAACAATGGTGGAATAACCAAAATCCATCATGTAATCGGCCATCTCACACAAGAATATGTGTCAACTCTTAAGCAACGTTTAACAAGAAAACTCTGTATGGAAAAATTCATGTTCCTCCTTGCACTAGAAGTAATCCAACAAATGAAATATTATAAAGGCTTAGATAATTTTGCATCGTATGTTGTACATACAAGGACTCAAATGTTGTATGTAAAGGTGGCAATCGGGTTAGTCGGGTCGAGCCGGGTTGGGTCATATCGGGTCAGCCAACCCTTTCGGGTCGGGTTTGGGTCGGGTCATTATCGGGTACAGCTACTTCATCGCATTATTACAATTTTTAACCATTAAATTTAGTTTTTAACCTATTATTTCGTTTAATTACTTCATTATTAGGTCAAACATATCAATCTTAACACAAAATCACTTTTATTTTGATCAAAATTAAGCTTAATAATTGTTGGGTCATCAATTTAATCGGGTCAGTATCGGGTCGGGTCTGGGTCGGGTTCGGGTCTGTGATAATCGGGTCATGTCGGGTTACGGGTCGTCGTCGGGTCGGGTCGAGTCGGGTCGGTTTCGGGTCACAATATTTTTGGGTCCTTTCGGGTCGGGTTTGCTCGGATTCGAGTAGGTCAGACTTGCCAGCTCTATGTATAGGTGTAAGGAAGAGACACAAGATGAATACAAAAAAAAGGAGGGGAGATTGAATATGCAAGTTGTAGATTTTTCAAGTATGTTGATTACCTAGCAACAGCAAAATGAAGCCTTAAACCAGCAAGACTCTAATTAGATAGGCTTTTACAACACAATGAGTGTTATTTCAAGGACCACCATCATATAATAATCATAATAATCCACCTTAATGATGGCCTAATCCCGGTATAATCAGACATAATATCATATCAATCTTACTATCTGTATGCCTAATCTATCACAGAATGTGTGCCTCCAGCATATCTCCGCAAATCTCTTTACCTCATATCATTAATCTCTCCACAAACCAACATCACAGATTGATTCAGCCTCCAATAGCTGTAAAATTCGGTATCAAATAACTATTCTACATAATCTTCCCAAGTTCCCACCTTGTTTCTAATATCTGTTTATCTACGGGTTTTCAGTTTACTGCCATCTTTATCTGTAAACGACATCCTAAACATACCTGATATTTAGTTAACAAGACAAATACAACGGACATGACTGGGATAAACATCAACTGATACATACATTCAAGTTAAAAACATGTTCGTATCACATCATACTATCATAGTACATTGCTACAATTCGTAACTATTATCGCAATTGCGACCAATATCTCGATTTAATATTCTGGTCTCAACCATAATTTCTGACATATTTTCAAGAAATTCCATGTTTCGCCGCATTTTGCAGTGGAAGGCCAATGATGTAGAAATTAAATATTATGATGTTAACATTCCCTTGTCCTCTACCTCTAGTTCAACTTGCAACGAACTTAAATAAGGTAAAGAAACAAGAAGAAACAAGAGAACAAGGTAAGACGGTAGAGAGAATTAAAGAAAGCCACATGAGAGCCCATACTATAAAGACTTGTAAATCATCAAAGAGACCTCATGTCTCCCTGCTACAATCCTCTCACCGAGACCCATTTAAACTTGTCATTCACATTAATGGTAGATCTACCATAGACCTTAATAAGCAATGAATTATCAACCTGGCATGTTTTTCTGTGGGTTCGACTAGTCAATTCTAGCGGCTTTTCAACTTCTAGTTTTACAAGCAACAAAACACTAGTAGTCTAGTACCCTTCCACAATCTGAGTTGATTCGACACTTGGTTTTGCTTGTGTATTGCATATTGATATTTGATGCAACACTCCGACATCTAAACATTTCCTATATGCCAAAAAGATTTTAAAACAATGTTCGGAAATAAACATGTTTTGACACTTGCAGGTTGCCTTAAGACTCCACTATGAGATGTTCCAATTGAACGAGATTATCTAAAATTGTACTAAAAAGGGTTCAAAGCGTAAGCTGACCAAGACTCCTAAGTAACCCACAGTAATTTAAATCTAAAAGAATTCGATAAAGCATGTTTATACCGTCGTGATGGGTGACCAGATTTACAGTCTTGAAGTGACGATATTTACCACTAGGTAAACTCAAAGATTTACTAAAGGCACACAAGTCTATCAACTTACCTCACAGCTCGTATGAAATCTAAGTGAACTAAGTAATCTCTCAGTAGATTAGTGCTCTAAGAATCTAAACCTCTAATACGTAACATATTCCAAACTGCAAAGGCTTTGTTCACAAGAAAAATCAACAGCCAAACAATTTAGACAGATATGAAATACAGGGTGACACAAGAAGCAAATCATTATAGTAAGAATCAAAGAAGAGTGAATGCAATAATCATTGGTTCGCCTATGGTTGCATAGTTCTTCTAGCTAATGTAGGTACAGTTGAGAAAACAT
>VHZZ01016276.1:37316-52442 GCA_009801015.1 Silene noctiflora
TTAATTAAGTGTCGCTAAATAGCGGGGTGTCACACAGTATGTCCGAAAGATCGTCGTATGCCGGAAAGTCAGTTATTGTACATAATAACATTGCTCTCAGATTGAAAGTTTCCTTTCTATAACCTTTAAAGACTTATATCCCTCCATCCCACAAAATTCTCAAATCATCTATAAGTGGTTCCAAATACATATCTATGTCATTCCCAGGTTGTCGAAGACCAGGAATCAACAAGGACAACATCAGATACTTCCATTTCATACAAACCCATGGCGGTAAATTATAAATGGCCAACACTACTGGCCAAGTACAGTGTTGGGTACTCATGTTTCCATGAGGATTCATTCCATCTATGGAAATCGCTAGACGCAAGTTCTTTTCTTCATTGTTAAAATTAGGGTAGTCAGCGTTAAACTCTTTCCATTGTTGACCATCCGCTGGGTGTCTTAGCTTTCCATCTTTAATTCTTCCACTATTATGCCAAGTAAACATTCTTACATTTTCTACATTCGAATAAATCCTTATGGTATTAATAGGGGAAAATACCACAACACCTTAGCTGAGATCCCTTCCTTAGTTTTATAACGTCACTCAAAGCAGCGCGAACAATTTGTTAATTTCTCATATTCTTTGCGGCACAATATACAAGCATGTATTTTTTCATATTCCATGCTCAATTCTTTAATCATTTTTTTAGCCTCATATGTCCAACGGGGAAGAACATTACCGTCAGGAAGCATGTCCCATAACAAATTTAGAAGATCGGTAAAACTCTAATCACTTCACTCATTTGAACCCTTCAAATTATATAACTTTACCATAGCAGACAATTTTCTATACTTCTTACAACCAGTAAATAAAGGCATTTCAGATTGACTCAACTTCTCAATTAAGTCATCAGCATTTATATCCCCATCATCAGTAACTTCAAAAACATCGGCGGATCCATCATATTCAACAAACTTAACATCTAAGTAGTCTCCGGTATCTAAACCAACTTCAGATGAATAATGATTGTTTACTTCTACATCAGATTCCCCATCACCTCTATCTAAACCAACTTCAGGTGTATGATTGTTTACTTCTCCATCGGATTCCCCATCCTCTAATTCTCCATGAAAAATCCCACGACCATAATCTCGACTAAAACTATTCTTTTCTAACTGTATTTTCACGTTTTAGAGAGACAAAAACCTAATATTACCACATCTACTACAAGGGCACGAGATTATTGAGGAGTCTTTCAAATTTTGACGAACGAAATGGTAAAATTTAGCTATTCCATCATCATAAACGGGATCACCTTTTTTTAGCATCAATCATCCAAGTTCGAGCCATATTTATAAAAATTAATTTTAATGAAAAAAACAAGCTATGAAAATGAGATCACCTTTTTTAATCTATAAAGAAGAATGACGGCGACGGCGACAGCAGCGGCGACGACGACACGAAGAACTTGGATAGAGTTGATGAATAAATGTAAAGTGGTGATTCTAATGAACAACCCTATACAAATTGTAAATTTAATAAATTCAACAATTATTCGGAAACGGTTCATAAACACCGTTGTTAATTGTATATATTTGAAAACGGTTTAATAAAAAGCCGTTGTTAATTATAAAAACTTAACAACGGCTCTGTAAACCCGTTGACAATCAAACTCAAACCCCTAAACCATAAACCCTAAGCCCTAAACCCTAAACGAAATAAATCTTTGCTATTATTTCATAATCCGGGTGTTAATTATTGAATTGATTATATCGCCGTCTATTATAAAGATTGAACATCAACGGAATTAATCTTATCAAACAAGAAAAATTCAACACTTTAAAAAACATATAATTGATTTCATTAGAAATAACTCAAATTGTATTACATTTATCAGACATCAAAAGAATTAAAATAATCCGGAACAACAACTTTTCTCATACTACCACCAACAATCCGGAATTATATTGATTATATCGCTAACTTCCGGGTCAGTAGCCTCGTATTTTGCAATAACAGATTGAATGTATGCAAGTACACGTCTTGCTTATGGAGATAAGGTAGGACGAGTACAACTCAACATATCTCTTCCGGCAGTCAACCTGCAAGTTTCAAGCCGACGAGGGTATGAAGACAATGATGATGATGATGATGATGATGACGACGCTTGGTTGACAAGCCGGACTGCTCAAAGCCTCTTAATCCAATAATTATGTTAATGTTCAATGGATGCTTTTATCAATGGGTGGTGATCAACGGGAAGCCCGGCTAGAATCTCCTCCTCATCTGCAATCAATTTTGTAAGGGCCTCTTCGTTGTTGATTAAAGTTGCGTTAATTACTGCCATGGGTGTGTTTCTTTAATTTTATTGAATGATGCTTTATTTGACCAATGTTGATTTTTTGAGTGAGTTTATTTAAAAGTGTGGATAGTAACAGTCAAAAGAAATAATATAGTAACCTCTATGAATAAAAAATAAATATTTATAGTAAATATATGAATTTGAATGGATACTAATGGTCAAACTACACAATTCTCCATGTATATATATGCAACGGTTCATAATAAGAAAGCAATGTTCAAATCATGTATACTTTATATGGACAACGGTTTGGCTAAAACCGTTGTTGAATTTGACAACGGTTTCAGTAAACCAGTGTTTATTTGTTGAATTTGACAACGGTTTTAGGAAACCCGTGTTTATTTGTTGAATTTGACAACGGTTTTCCATAACTGTTGTAATTAATTTATTAATTAATTAAATAAAAAGTATTATTTATACTATGAAACGGTTCATAATGGTTAAATCATATTCAAATACCGAGTATTTTATTTATACGGTTTCCAATAAACTCCTATCTAATATATATACTAATTAATGAGCATGCATTCCTATTTTATTTATTTATACCGTTTCCAATACAACTTTTATTAACTCCTATATAAATTAGAATCCTAACTAAACTTCTAATATGCACAACGATCTAAACTCTTCGTTTGATGTAATTTTTCCAATCAAATTTCGTATTGCGTATGGTTTTATTTTTAGTGATATTGTCAAAGAATTCCGCACTGGGTTTCTTAATTATTAGCAACACGATTTTTCTCTTCGTTTGATGTAACTTTTCCAATCAAATTTCGTACTGCGTATGGTTTTAGTTTCCTCCTTGCTTCATTTGTTTAATTTTTAAAAACGCTAAAGAAAACTCTTAACAAAAAACATAAATAATTAATAAACTTCAATACAACTAATATATAATTATAAAATTAAAATTGAAGACTTAATTAATGATTAATTAGACTCCGCGGACGATGGGTAATCTTCATGAATCTCGGCAAAGATCATGTCGACGATCGGAAAATCATTATTGCCCATAGGGGGCACTGCCTCCGTTTCCCATGATAGAGGCACGGTGGTAAGACTGTAATGAGTCCTGTAATGACTCAACAGAAGATGATCAACATGGGTAACAACCCATAGATAAGAGCCACTTTGTCTAACATTCGAATAGAAGTCCGGTTCCCCCGCATCTTGCGCCCAAATCTAGCTGCTAATTTTCTTGCCTGACGAAAACTTAGATGAGTGTCGACTGTGTCAAACTCGATAAAAGCGAAGCCTTGAAAACCATGCCTGCTTGTTGACACAGGGTKGACTCTTTTAACCGCCGTATAACCTGCATCATCATGAAGCATTGCCTTCATCCACGCTAAATCCTTCATTACACCCTTTTCATTTTTAAAACGAACAGGGATATTATGCACAATGCAAGTGAAAGGATAGACGTAACGAGAACGTGATTGTGGTTCTGTTTACCCAGCCATATATATGTTTGATAAATTTAGAGAGAGAATTTATAATGAAAGAGGTTAAGAGTAAATGTTTGATAAATTTTGATAAACAACTGAAACATTAGGACGTATTTATAGACCAAATTGAATAGTATAACGGCTACATGCATGTATAACGGCTATATATACTGTTTGAGTCATACCTTTTTGCATGTTTTACTGGTCAAATAATGTTGATTCCATAAATAAAAACAATTCAAAAAGTAATAACGGTTTTGATAACACCGTTTTCCAAACACAATATAACAACGGTTTGCAAACCAACC
This sequence comes from Silene noctiflora, assembly GCA_009801015.1. NCBI lineage: Eukaryota > Viridiplantae > Streptophyta > Magnoliopsida > Caryophyllales > Caryophyllaceae > Silene > Silene noctiflora. The sequence goes on from VHZZ01016276.1 coordinate 41,418, forward strand.
GTTTTTAAAAAAATAACAACGGTTATGAACAACCGTTCTTGATATACAAATAGAAAACGGTTGTCCAAAACTCGTTGCTAATAATCGATAACGGTTGTGAAAAACCGTTGAGAAAAATAATCTACAACGGTCATACTGTAAACCGTTGAGGATATTAGACACAGTTTTTCTCAAACCGTTGTAAGCAATAATTTTATAACGGTTAGAAGTAAAACCGTTTCCTGATTGTTGCGCGCTTGAGGTTTCCGCCAATATTTAGGCAACGGTTATCTATATTACATTATTGTATGCAGTAACCCGTTGTTATAGGGTCGTTATTAATGTGCGAATTTTAGTGTTAGTGGTCATTGCTTTAATATAGTAAATGAATGAATGATATATACAAAATTTGAATCAGTAACAGATCTTCATATTGTTATACAATTTAACTCAACTACTTTTTAAATTGTGTTTTCCTCTTTAAACATCGAACTCCATCTGTCACCACACTTAGAATAGTTTAGTCATCAACAATCTTTGTGGATGGCTCTCCGACATTATGTTCTGGCACTCTGCGTAGACTCGTAGCTACATCTTAACATGGCCTCTTTGTTGTATGAACTTCCCATCTTGAAAAAAACAAAGAGTGCATAAAAACATTAATTTTTGTTTGAAAAATAACTGAATTGCATACTGGAAAAACCCAAAATTGGAATTGATTTTTATAAGGTAACTTACTTGTGTCACAATTGCATAGAGCGGTAGAGTGCTGTAACTGCAAATAGTCTGAACAACCACCCTTCAAATGAGAAATGAATTATATAAATGGTTAGATATATTCATCATAATACAAACTTTATAAGATTTGGGGTTGTTAAATGGAATCATAAGCTTATATAGATTATTAAATTACTACACAGTGAAATAGGTAGAAGTTCTACTCTAGATTTTTCGAAATTAATATTTTAACATAATCTCAAAAATATTTAAACGGATTCGGATTCGGTCAAGCCAAAAAACGGTTCACAAGAATTATGAAAAATTAACAAGTGTTCATAATCTTACATGATGACAAGTCTTGCAATGACATATTTAGGATCACCCATGACGCACGAGCTAAAGCTGAACTTGAACTGTACCATATCAAATGATTAGATGCTGTTAGAGTGAAAATTTCAAATGTGTAATCAATTACTCAAGCGAGAGTGAATTCTGACCAATGTCCAGAAGAAAATGGAAAATCCAAACGAGTTCATAAATAGAATGACATGAATAGTCAAATGGATTATTTTTGGCCTTCTGAACCAAAAGTAATCATCTGAAGGCTCAACTTGTACTTCTCCAAAAATCACAGTATGTCGTTGAGCTATATTGATAGCCATTTCTGTGATCACTTGTTCCAGTTTCGTACCAACGACGAGTAAGAGCTGCAATATGGCATATCATATGGACACAGTGACAAAGGATGCTAAGTCAGATATGTGCAACATAGATTGTAATGTTTACGGAGCAAATTAGTAGTTTAGTACTGCAATACAGTAACTTTGAAAATCGAAAATTTTAAATATTCATGTTTTTCATTGCTTTTGGGAACGACCTGTACTATACCTTTTTCTCTGCCACTGATTACAAACACAATTGGACATTTCATTCCATAAGAAGAGCAAAATCATCTGTTTGTATAGTGAAAATTATACTCCTCATTTACAGCATGAGACATTCAGATGTGAGATTTAAAATGGGATGCAAGTGTCTAGTTGATTTCAATATACTTACCACGAGCGGAATGAATGATAGCCAGAAGTATATATTCCAACCTACATTAGCCATTTGAGTAATTTACACTGTCAAAAATCCATGGAGTTGAGGAGTTTATAGTAATGATGTGTCATGTGTATAAAACGAACCTGCCACATTGAGTGCTAATGAGATAACTGCAAATAGCCATAGGAACCAACTGCGAATGTAAATGAAAAAAAAAAAAAAAAAAAGAGTTGTTTCCGATATCTGAAAAGTAATACTATGGAAATTGAAGTACTCCGAATTGATTCTTATTATATACTGTACCTAATTGATACAACTTTCTTAAAATCAGCTTCATATGCATGTACCATGTATCTGTAAAAATTGAACCTTTGATTTCCATGGCCATGTGCCTGCAGATATTATACACATTACTACTTCTGTAAAACATTCATATGATGACTTTTTGAGAGTGAGGTTGATATTTTACCAAAATGAAGCCCAATCTCATTGCTTCATAATCTGCTCTTGTCACCCTTCCACCTAGATGCTTGATAAATGAAAACTGATAACACAAAAATAGCTACTTAATTAATGAATATTCCCTATTTAGTTACTAAACTGAGCCAAGTACAATATCATCTGAATATGGGATTTACATACCAGATAATTTCGTTTCTTAGCATCGACTCCTTGAAACCTTTCCTTGATAAAAGTACTCGACCTCAGGTCGATTACCTGATCAGCTTGATCTATAGAAAAATGTGACAGCGTAGATCTATGAGTTTATACTGAATTACTTATATTAAGTAAAACTTGTATAGCAGTTACTTCATCATGTAAGTAAGTATACCGTTGCGAAGTTCTCTCTGGATTCTGATGTATTCCTCCCATTTTAACCACTGACTTAACTACAGTTTGTGACATCCAAATATGTAATTAGATAACGGATCTGTAATTTGTAGGCTTGTATATAGGGGTCAAAATTCATAAAAAAGTTACCTTGGCCTCTCCAAGAAGAACTGTTATTGTGCAAATGATGACATGTACAACTGCTAAAATAAAGATTAGGTAGTGTAGATCATGAAGCACACCAACGGCTATGAATGGCACTTTCCCCTGCAGATATTAAGTTAATATACTCTTATTAAGTTTATCGTCTCGCCACCTTCTTTACACGTTGATTAAACTTTATTATGTTAAGAAAGATATCTAGGGTAATCTTAAAGCATCAGCCCAAGTGTTCTTAATTATTCACTACATAGTTAAAGCTGCGTTCCTCCGACCCTCTTATTCCTCTACAAAAAGGCACCTTTCAAGCATTACGATAAGGTTGTTGTTACATCAATCTAGAAAAATAAAGAGTTAAAGTATACCTTTGAGCAGGAGAAATTGTCATCATTCTTCGGTAAATGACGATGCAATGCGTGACAAGGTAGCCAATTTTGAGCTAATTTCTCCGGTATGCACCAGTGTTTAATATTATCTTGAACCACCACCAGGAGCAAAGACACAAACCCCATCAACATTAGCTCTGCAATGAATGTTTTGGAGCACATTGCTCAGAAACATTTACAATAAAATATCGAACTTAATTAACAATGATAAGTTAATATCATACTGATACTGTACTTTACAGATTTGACTGACTTACCGTCTTTGATCTTCTGCAAGGCCTCATATAGAGGTGTCTTATCATTCTTCTTCAGTTTCTGCAATATGTTACGGTTACACTTCATTAACAATGTACTCCGTAAGCTTGTTAATATTTGAACAGTTTTGACCCATGACAGGATTATGATTCGAAAAAAGAGGAGCTGAAACATAGATGTGAATTGTAATAGTCTTATAAAGTAATTTAAAGAATCGAACAATATTTCATATTATTCATTACGTTGGGGGTGGCAGGGGCAGTCATGCTAACCCCCTCGCTCTGGCACATGCAATTAACCGTAAAAGTAAACCTAAGTCGCTGTTTTCGGAGAGGCCAGGTAGGTATTGAGAGGGTAGGAAAGGAAGAAGAATTACATGGCCAAGGTGATTGAGAAGCTTTTCGATGCCCAAAGAAATGCCAACTATGGCAAAGGCCACAGCTCCGATGATCCACGATGGTGTCGACTCAAATGATGGACCGTCTTCTCCTGATGCCATTTTATCTTACTATTCGAGTAATAGAGATTTCTAAGAGTTTTATAATGGTTTTCTTCCGTTGAATACTCTTGGCTGGCCTTTACCAGGAAACGTTAGTTTGTTCACATTGTAGAAGTTTCTGCAAATGGTTGTGTAAGTATCTGCAATTAAGTGTTATTAGTTTACTTGAAATATTCAAAGTCAATTTCAATGCTAGAATAGTCTCGTTTTGCTGGCTCTTAATATTATTGAAGATTATTCTTGATCAAGCAAAATGCTCAATTGTCCGAGTGTAACTCTTTGTAAGTTGTAAATTGTAAATAGGTTGTTTTTGAAAGACTTCCTTGATGGAATAGGCAATCCAAAACATGTTATGAACATTTTTTGTGTCTCAAATGAAGCGTAAAACAATCAATTAGTCGAAAGTACGAAAAGGGGAGAAAAAACTAAGTACGATGCATATTTTTCTCGGATGAACGCGAAGAATGATTGGGGTTAATTTAGAGACGATTTTTTTTTTGAAGTGTGGGAAAAAAAAAAGAAAAAAAACAATAAGCCCCACTAGCAACTCGCTAAAACTTATCTAAAATAGTGCGCCAAAGTTAAATCTTTGAAAAATAAGGGCAGGGTTATCCCTAACAAAACAATAATTCTTGCTTAGGTTTGTCTCAACTAAACCACTATCTTGAAGTATAAGGTAGTGGGTCGACTTTGAATTTTAGATAAGGGAAAATACAATATTACACCCTTTTATTTATAACTTTTTCAATCTTACTACCTTATAAAATAAAATTGCAAAATTACTTCCTTGTAAAGGAGTTCTAATCAAAAATTGCTGCCAAGACCCAACTCAAGTCATAATTATAAGGAACGGACCAAAATACCCCTGTTTATAAGTTACAACTTACAACACACACCTTATCATAATTTACCCTCACTTACAAGTTATTCACTCTCAAATACTATCAACAAAATTTATTGCATTCAAACAACTAACCTTAATCCATCCACCGATTTCAACTCCATCTTTGATCATTGGTCGGTAAGTTATTCTTATTTCAATTATTCTACTTTGTAAATCGTTCATTCTGTTTTGATTTTTACTAGTTTACTTCAAACCCTTAGCTTTATAAAACTCGAATTTTGGTGATTTGGGAGTATTTGACTTATGAAGTTGTTGAGCTGTGATTCTCTGAATTCGCTTTTTTTAATGCTTAGTTAATGGTTTATCGTTTCTTTCCCTTACCCTAATTGATCTTATTCAATGTTACTTTAATTGAATAATTTGGGCCCAAAATGTTGTGTTGATTAGGAGCTAATAGACCACGGAAGCACATCCCCGAACCATCAGAACTAAATTGAGAACTTGGGTGTGAACTAGAACCTAAAATTGATTTCATGTCAATGTAGAGGGAGAAAACCAGGCGAGATGAGAGAGAGAGAGTATGGAGTGAAGGTAGGAAGAAAGGAGGAAAATGATTAAAGTAATAATAGAGTAACACGTAAAGGGCAAATTGGAAAGAAAATTAGAACAAATTTGAATTTGGTCGAAAAATTGGTTTAACTATGACCTGAGTTGGGTTTTGGTATGAGTTGGGTTTTGGTATCAATTTTTCATCAGAACTTTCTTATAAGGGAGTAATTTCGAAATTTTATTATAAAATGGTGTAATATTGAATTTTTCCTTTACATAATAATGTTTGGCGAAGCATGTGTCGATATGACTACAAACTAAGGTGTGGTCGCAATATTTTTTACAAAGTGAATGAGTGATAATAGAAATTTACTGAAACAATCAAAAATTGTTTAATCTAAATGTTAGAGTATATAATTAAGGTAATACATTTTATGTAGTCTCATTGTATCGTTTGAGGCTCCATAATTTGGCCAAAGGGCCATTTCTTAGACAGAGTTAACTCATAAGAAGGGGTTGATTGTTGCGATGATGGGACTGTTGTTGCGATCTAATCATCAACTTGGCCTGTGGAAGCGNGGGGGGGGGGGGGGGGGGGGGGGGGGGGGGGGGGGGGAGTCGATATTGTTGTCCTGGTCAAAGAATACCTCGTTGCACAAAGACAGCAAAGCACAAGAGAGGGCCACAGTTGGAACTAAACTAATTTCCATGGTAACTATGATTACTGTCAATATAACCATTGTACCTCCGTTTTAACCACCTTAAAAATCATCATTGTCGCGTTCACTTCCCCACCGTCTTCTCCAAACTCACAATCTCCCACATCTCCTTTAAAGCCTTCATGCACTACACAACTTGTACATTCTCGGCCTTTCTCCTAGGCCCCCCTCTCCTCCCTTACTCATGCAATGACAACTCGTGCTCAACGTGAAATTTTCAAACCCATCAATCGTTTGAATCTACATGCCACTTCTCTGATCTCTCACTCATCCTACATACTAATTATCTTTATGCCCTTAAAGATCCAAATTGGCATCATGTTATATGGTCGAAAAGTTTATTACTTTAGTTAAGAATAAGACTTAGGGATTTCATATCTCGTCCTACTAATACTAATGTTATGATTAAAAAGTGAATTTGTAGGCATAATTTTAACTTTGATGGCTCTCTAGACGATATAAACTCGATGGGTGGTTCGTGGCTTCACACATGAGTTGAGAGCTGACTATGACAAGACCTTTTGCTCGGTCGTTAAGCTTTCTACTATATGTTTAAATTTGAGTTTGGCTATGTCTAAATCGTGACTTTTTCATCAACTAGATGTAAAAAATGCCTTTATCAAATAAAGCACAAAGAAGAATTGACAGGAGCATTAAAGATGCATTCATTTCCCATAACACTCTATCTTTAGAGTTATTCTCGTATGTTAATGTATTATAATGTCGTCCACTATTCATTTATTTGAATATGAGGCGAGGGTACGTATCGAGAAATTCTTTAATCGAACACTCAATCTCCAGGCTCTTATAGGGGCCTGCATTAATAGATTATGGGTTGCAAAGTGTTTTAATATACCTGTAAAGAATATGAATTGTATTTAATAGCTTGATGATTACTGATTAAAAACGGGGTGCTTATATAGTAATTATAAGAGCATAATAATTGGAAACTTATGTAACAGCCCCATACTCCAAGGTACCTTATCAAGAAAGTACTACCACAAGGTATAAGAGTGTTACCATCTCGGTTACCCGATGTAGTGTACATCATAGAAACCATAATGAAACATAATTAAAAGATTAACTTATTAAAATGGTTACAAGTCTCCAAAATACGAATACAGCTCCAAAAATCCAAAATGTGATAAAAGTATAAAACAACAATATGCGGAAGCTAGACTACAAAAAGACTGGTGATGACTCACCCTTGCCAAACCTCGCAGCAACATCAACATCAACATCGACATCCATCATCACCTGCTAAACCAACTGCTCACCATCCCCGAATGGATCACCACAATTTTAAAAACATAAACGGGGTTAGCCAACGATATAACAATATAATATAATAACAAAACATAAGCATCCACAGTAACTGTAACTAACATCTCCATACTCCATAGTAACCAGTAACCAACTACACACCAAGGTGTGTAGCCCTGCCAGATTACCCATCGCAACAGATAATCCACACCGCCAGTGGGGACCGCAACCTTACTACCAAAATCCCCGCTCGTTGCAACGAGCGAACCCAAGTCCATTAATGTGTACATCCCCCTTGCGTTGAGAAAAACAAGAGGCGAACAATGGGAGTGAGACCATCTTTCGCAATGGCTCACAATACCAATACTAATACAATAACATCATCATATCTCAACCATAAAATAATAACAAGATCGTCACATCATACATCATACTTGTAAGACCCGCAATTTTCATTTATAGTCTTAAAACATTTTAATATTTTACATAAGACTAATTATATTTTAAGAACCTATTTTTGGGTAAAAATATTTTTCTGGAGTGTAATATTTAAATTTGTGATGATATTGTCCGTCTTAAGTGTATAGTAGCCTTGAGACGTACTTTTAGTCATTTCCGACTCAATTTGAGTTGTTTTGGGCCTAAACATGCAAATGGACTCATATACTACCATTTCCACCCTAAAAACCCTCATAATTCTTTCATCTCCCTTAAATTTTCAGCATACTCCTCCCAACAAACATCACCATTGTTATTCATCTTCCTCTTCAAGCTTCAAATCACAATAACTCACTCATTTCTCAACCAAACTAGTTGATTCTTGCATCATTCTTCCCCTTTTATCATTCCTTATATTTCTAAGTGAGAGTTTAGAAGACCCGGAAGAGGATAGCTTTGTGTGGATGATTCTATTGAGAATTGAAGAGATATAAGCTAACAGTGATAGGTTACTCTACATTATACTTGAATTATGTGTTTAATTATGTGAATTTTGGTGTTTATATATTAAAGTTGACAAATTTACATACTTTGATATATATCTTGCTTTGTTCATGATTTATTGTGTTTATCTTATGTGAATTATGGACAACTAGTTGGTTTCATGATTAGTTGTGGTAAATATGTCATCTTTATCATGTTTGACATTTATAATCTCAAAACTTATGAATTTGTGATGTATTAATTGTGGAAATTGAGTATATTGGACGTTGGAGTGCATAACATGCTGTTTTTCTGCTTTATACGTGTTTTCCGTCTCAAGAATATGCTCAACATCCAAGTTGAAACCATGTTGTAATGTTTTGCGCTGAATTTTCGTGTACAGCGTGTCCCAGCCAGGGGACCGACCTCTGGTACCCCTGCTGGCTAGGAAGCATCTGTAATTCATGTGTTCTATTTCGATGTTGAGTGTGTCCCAACCGGAGGACCGGCCGCCGGTACCCCTACCGGCTTGGAAGTTCCTATAACTTGTTATAATTTTGGTGCTGCAGGTGTTGTCCCCGACCGGTGGACCGGCTTCCGGTCACCAGGCTGGCTGGGAAGTTGTTGTAAACTTTTGTATAAAATTTGTGTTGGGTGTTCTCCCAGCCAGAGGACCGGCCGCCGGTGCTCTCCCGGCTGGGAAGTTTCTGTTATAATTTGTGGATTTCTGCCTTGAGCTGAGGTCCCCAGCCGGTGGGCCGACGACCGGCTGGGAAGCTCTTGTTTCCTCTTTTGTTTTCATCCCGCCTTTATACAATTGATGTGTAATGAGTTCTTGATTTGTTTACGTTTTATCTCATGTTCCGCATTGCTTGAGTCATATGTTATCCTTTGTTTACACTTCATTCGCTTGTTTTTCTAATGAATGAAATTGACATGATGCCTAATATTCTTGCTTAACTCGCCTTACGCCCTACTTGTGCTGTGCTAGCAAGTAAGGGTTTAGCCACTTGTGCTGTGCTGGCAAGTGTGCTTTATCTCTTGTCACTTTCGCAACCATTCGTGTTGTGCTGGCGATTGGGGTACTTGACCATCGTGTCTAAAGATCGAGTCTTGGGTGCAGGCTGTGCTGCCGCATGTCGTGAGTCTGGCGAGATGTAGACTAGGACATACCTAGCTAGTCATTCTACCAAGGAAAGTATGTGTCTAGAGCAGTGAGAGCTTGTTATATGTTATGAATGAGTGCATATGCCATTTTCCATTAGAATTCATTACGGTTTGTGTTGGTTGGATGCAAGAGTCTTGGTCCTATCGGATACTAGAGGTGAGATGCAAGCCTCCTAGGTGTGATATGATCGCCAGGATTGATGCTCTCATCCGTTCTTATGGTGAGATGAAAGCCATAAGTACGCATGTGACATTAATAGCCACGTCCCGTACTATGTTTTCTAAACGATTTCCAAGGTAATGGCTTCGGTTTTCACTCACATGTGTTATGTTGTTAGCCTTTTGATATTCGTGTTATGTGACATCTATATTGGTTTATAGTCGTGGCATCATTGGTAATGGTTTGGTCGGATTATCTTATATGAATGTCTTATATGCCTTTGTCCTTTGTTGATTCCACATGCTTTGAATACTATTAATATGCCATTTTCCATTGGAGTTCATACTTGAGCTTTGAACATGTTATTGCCATGATCTTACTTTCGAGCTTTGTATATTGTTTATGCTTCATGTATGGCTACTTCACCTATGTTTCGCATTTCCATCTCATTTATCATATATGATCCTATATGCTTTACTATTTAAGTTGTTATGTCATAATTGATATGCCTTGTTTATTTGAGTTCTTATTTACCCTTGTTTTGATGTAATGTGGTTGGGAGAACCTTGAGTTACTCCCCACTGACTCTGACGTTCATGTTTACATGAATGATAGGTACAGGTTGATGATCTATCGGGTTGAGACGTGTGAGCTAGAGAGCATTTAACCCTTGGACTACTTTCTATTCTGGCTAGACTTGTCTACCCTTAAACTATGTTATTCGTGGGATATCTTTTTCACAAACTTGCTACTTTGGTTTGTAAAACTTAAAGTTCACACTTTATACTTTTTTGTTTATGATTAGTGGTACTTCGCGATTAGACTTTAAAAATTTCTAAAAATACTGCATTTTTCCGCTGCAAACTTATTAGATATATTTGTGTTTTTTCGCGGGGTGTCAAAGTTGGTGTTAGAGCATTAATGCTCCCGACGCACACACGTGTACCCCAACCTTAAAACTTAACTTGATCTTGAATAATGAATGGGAGATGGGTAGAATTAAGGACCTAAGTTGGTAGTCTATTTGTTCATGCTATTTGGCAAGTTCTAATTTGATTGTTTTTGTGCCCTGAGAAGATGGTACGACCAACTCGAGTGGAGAACGCCATCATGCTGTAGGAAATATCAGTATATTTCATCAAGAATTTTATAAGGATTATAACGAAATTATTAAATATGAAATACGAGTCATAAACGAAAGGCAAACAAAAAGTATAGAAATTAGAATTAACCTTTTGTCCTAGCAATATGGCCTAAGAACAAATATCAAAATCGATATTCTCCTAATCGTTGCACCCATAATGTGTCGAAATTATGCCTCAAGTCTTGCTAGAGAGAGTTCCCAAAATTACTGTTAATTTTTGGTTTTTGTGTGATGAGAGTCTTTGAGTCAGGAAATAATTAAATTGAGAAAGAAGAGTCCTCCTCTCCTTCCTCTTATAATAACCGAAATAAGGAAACTAGAGAAGATATTTTTCTCTTCTTCGCTTTCCTAATTTCGGTCAATCACCGAAATAATAAGGAAGAAA
>VHZZ01016277.1:19314-31213 GCA_009801015.1 Silene noctiflora
AGTTGACTATATAATGTATCATCCCTTACGTATTCTTATTATGAGATTTAAATATGTGATCGCACTATTGTTGAGGACACATACTCCAACACTAGGACCCTCTAAAGAGGACTATGACAACTATCTCGTGCCCAGTCGACTCCAAGTTGGATGACCCTTGTTTTGTCTTATGAACCTACGGTGATCCATTTGGGAATGGTGAGTATATTTCTAGCAGTTTACTGGTTGAGCTTGTACGAGACGGATGGGTGAGCCACGAGTCTAGCTAGTTTCCATTGCCACTTAGTTTATAGCTCAGTTTTGTCAGAGTTTGTATTTGCTCTTGATTTTCTGTGTCATGAGTTTTATTTGTAATAACTTGAACTGCTTATCTTATGTTAATGTTTCTTTATGGTGTATTTGATGCGTACTAACTCGGGCAACCGAGATGGTAGCACCTTCATTTGCTAAGGTAGGCTTTGCTAAGGCACTTTGGTAGATGAGGGTGTTATAGCAAAACCCGCAAAAGTTAAGGTTCATAAGAAGTAGAAGAAATGCACATTTCGACTTACTAGGCGTAAGGAAATATGAACAAGGTGAGGAATCCTATAATTCAAGATTGAATCTCATTAGGAAAGTATAAGTGAGGGTTCTAGAGAGAAGGGAGAGGATTTGGAGCTTAGGTACTGAGATTAGGTTTTATCGGTACAGTATAGCTACACTCGATGTAGTGTTGAGTCCACTCGGGTGAGTGCCCTCCACTCTTTTGAGTACCGTCATACTCGGTCGAGTACTGGCCGTACTCGGCCGAGTGTTAGCTACATGGTCCATTGAGGTTCTGCTCGGCCCACTGCCGCTTTACTAGGTCCTACTTGGTCTAGTGTACGGCTATACTTTACTCCCGAGTAGTCCCTTATCAAGTCCGGTGATCCTCTCACGCATCCTGAGATTCTCATACGGGTCCCACAATAACCATGTATTACAGGTCATGTTGGCCCTAGATGTTTCATAGCTATGACTCAGGTTTGGAATACGAGAAGATGGTGAAAGTTTCGTTATCCCTATTTGGTTTTTCACATTGACGACACGAGTGCTTAAGTCTTCGACAGTGGCCTGAAGTTTCAAGATCGTAGAACTTAGTCTTTCCTTTATGGAGAGGCTAACTGCTAGAGTTATGTCAGATCTGGCCGAAGCTTATGAGAGGGAAAGACATGCTGAGAGGCTGGTTGATATGGCCAACGAGGCCAAAGAGAAGGGAGGAGTGAAAAGGGAAGCAACAGATATACCGGTGATTGGTGAATTCGGGGATGTTTTTCCAGATGAAATATCGGGATTACCTCCTAAGAGAGATGCCGACTTCAGTTTGGAGGAGATGAAGAAGCAGTTGAATGAGTTGTTAGAGAAGGGATACATTCAACCTAGTGTATCACCTTGGGGTGCACTAGTGTTGTTCGTGAAAAAGAAAGACGGGAGTATGCGGCTGTGTATCAATTATAGAGATATAAACCATGTGACCATGAAGAATAGGTATCTATTATCCAAGATTAATGATCTCTTTGACCAGTTGAGTGGAGGTGGGGTCTTTTCCAAGATTGAACTACGATCTTGTTATCACGAATTGAAGATTACAGATGTTTATATTACTAAGACGGCTTTTCGTTCACGATATGGCCATTATGAATACGTGGTGATGCCTTTTGGGTTGACCAATGCGCCTGTAGTGTTTATGGACCTTATGAATAGGGTCTTCAATTCCTTCTTGGACAGGTTTGTGGTGATTTTCATTGACTATATCCTAGTCTATTTCAAGACTAAGGAGGAGCATGAGGAGCGTTTGAGATAGGTTCTTCAAACCTTCAGGGACAATTGGTTATATGCTAAGTTGTCCAAGTGTGAGTTCTGGCTAGAGAAAGTGGTTTTTCTGGGTCATGTGATTTCCAAAGATTGTGTAGATGTGGATCTTAGTAAGATAGAGGCGGTGTCAAACAGGGAAGCACCGAAGAATATTTCTGAGATTCAGAGTTTCTTGGGTTTGGTTGGGTACTACAGGAGGCTCGTGAAAGACTTTTCTAAGATTGCTAGGCCTATGACAACTTTGATGAGGAAGAAGAACAGATTTCGGTGGGAAGAGAGTTGTGAAACGGTGTTCCAAACCTTAAAGGAACGTTTGACTACAGCTCCCGTCCTAGGTTTGCCAGAGGGGAGTGAAAATTTTGAAGTTTATACCGATGCTTCGAAAAATGGTTTAGGATGTGTCTTGATACAAAACAGGAAGGTCATTGTCTATGCGTCAAGGCAACAAAAGCCGTATGAGAAGAACTATCCTACCCATGATCTAGAGTTGGGTGCGGTTGTGTTTCCTCTAAAGATTTGGAGGCACTACCTTTATGGGGCGACCTTTAAGGTATTTTCTGATCACAAGAGTATAAAATACATCTACACTCAAAAGGAGCTGAACATGAGTCAGAGGAGGTGGATGTAGCTGATTAGAGACTATGATATGGAGATCGTTTATCATGAGGGGAAGGCCAATGTCGTAGCTGATGCCTTGAGTAGGAAGAGTGTACATTCTTTGTGCACGGCCATGTCTTTGATTAAATTGAAAGATGAGATGACCAAGATGGGGATTCATATGATTCACAAGGGAGATGCTATTGGAGATTTGACTATCGAGCCTGAGTTGTATGATGAAATCAAGGGGAAATAAGAGCTTGATCCCAAGATTCAGGAGTGAAAAACAAGGATAGAGGCAGGTACTGTTTTGAGGTTTTTGATCCATTCAGTTGGGAGTGACCGTTTTGATAGGAGATGAAGTGTGCCTAATGATTCGGAGCTGAAGAAACTAATTATGGAGGAGGCCCATTTCACTCCTTATTCGATACATCCGGGAGGTGACAAGCTTTATAAGGACTTGAAGAAGACGTTTTGGTGGCCCGGAATCAAGAAAGAGGTAGCTGAGATTGTAGCTAGGTGTTTGACTTGTCAAAGGGTCAAGGGTGAGCAACGGATACCTCAAGGCAAGATTCAATCCCTTGAGGTGCCCGAATGGAAATGGGAGTCAATTTCTATAGATTTCGTTGTGGGGTTACCAAGGACTCAACAGGGGAATAACATGATTTGGGTAATTGTTGACCGTCTGACGAAGTAAGCTCATTTCATTCCAATAAAAGACACTTGGAGTAAAATTCAGCTGGCTAATGGGTACAGGAAGCATGTGGTACGACTACACGGGGTACCAAAGGACATAGTGTCGGATAAAGATGCGAGGTTTATATCTCGGTTTTGTCAAGAGTTGCAAGAACTTATGGGAACTAACTACAAGATGAGAACGACATTCCTTCCTACGACTAATGGTCAAACTGAAAGAACCATCAAGAGCTTGGAAGACATATTGCGAGCTTATGTGATGGTGTTTGGTGGGAGTTGGGAGTTAGGAGTTGGGAGTTGGGAAGATCGACTTGATTTGATTGAGTTCTCTTATAACAAAAGCTATCACACAAGTACTGGGATGGCACCTTTTGAGGCATTGTATGGGAGGAAGTGCAGAAGTCCAGTTTGCTGGGATGATAGTTCAGAGGCGGTGGTTTTTAGACCACAAATGGTACAAGATATGATTGAGTAGGTTCAGTCAATTCGGCAGAAGATGAAGGCAGCTCAGGATCATCAAAAGAGCTATGCAGATTTGCATCGCAGGGACATTGAGTTGAGGTTGGTGAAAAGGTTCTCTTGAAAGTGTCACCCATGCGTGGCGTAATGCGGTTCACAAGCGAGGGAAGTTCAGCCAGAAGTTTATTGGTCCGTATGAGATTTTGGATTGAATAGGCGAAGTTGTTTATCACCTAGCTTTACCACCGACTCTTAATCAAGTTCATAGTGTGTTCCATGTCTCACAAATTCGGAAGTATGTGATTGATCCATCTGATGTGCTTGAGTTGGAGACCGTTGAGCTCAATGGGGCACTCACTTATGTGGAGGTGCCAAAAGAAACTTTGGACTGCAAGGTGCACAAATGAGGAACGGTGAAACCGTCTTACTTAAGGTGTTGTGGTCTAATCACAATGTGGAAGAAGCAACATGGGAGCCGGAAGAGGTAATGAGGGAAAGCTATTCACATGTCTTTGATCATGTATGTTTGGTTACGGGGCGTAACCTTTGTCTTTGAAGGGGGTAGGAGATGATCGCATGTGTTTTTGGGTAGTTTTGAGGCCAGTTTCTCTATGGTTTGAGTTTGGTGGTGAGTATGGTTTGTTGTGTTTGGGGTTTTGTTGGTAGTTTTCGAGTTGTTGGGTCATAGTTGTTGTGTGCATGTTACAGGTGTAGGTGTGAACTTCGGGGACGAAGTTCGATTTTAAGGAGGGAAGACTGTAATACTTCGGATTCGGAGTAGAGGAACTCGGTCGAGTAGGATGTACTCAACTGATTAGGGTGTAGGGTGTTTTCTGACAGGCTACTGCCTGTGAGCACTCGGCCGAGTATGCGGGATACTCAGTCGAGTAGGGCGTACTCGGTCGAGTATGTCAGGTACTCAACCGAGTTTCCGGTCTGACGGATCGTTTTTCCGCGGTCTGATTAGAGTGATATGGGATTATATATATTTTGCCAAGGCATTTTCATAATCAGTTTCTAACCTAAAAACATTTCTAAAATCATTTCCCAATCACTCTAATCACCTTGCAAGCAAGATCTAGCCCTTATTCTCGGATTTTCCTTTCGTGCGTCGGTATTTCGATAAGTTCGCTTCTACTAGATTGTAATTGTTATGATAGTTAAACCCCTAGGTTGGGTTAGATTGGAGGTTTGGTTAGTTAATTGTGAATGATTGTGATATGGTATTGTTGATTATCCTTGTTAGGTGACGGTTTTGTAGAAGAGCGATTCTATCTACCTTGGTTGTTGTTGCGGAACTCAAATAAGGTAGGGTTTCCCTACTCAGTCATCTGTGTGTTATTTCATGTTAATAGTATTGTGTATGGGTGTATTATGATGTGTGGAGTATGATTTTTTATCTTTAGTGGTATGGATTGTGAAGCCATTGTCAGGAGATGGTTTTCACCCCAGAGTTCACCCCTTGTGGCTCCTGTCACAAGGAGGATGTGCACATTAATGATCTGGTTACATTCGTTGCAATGAGTGGGGTTGAGGTGGCAAGGCTGTGGTTTACCACTGGCGGTGTGGGTGCTCGTTGCGATGAGTAACCTGGCAGGTCTGACTAAGTTCAGACAATTGTATTAAGTAATAAGTTGGCTGATGGCGAATGATTGAATTATTGTAACTGTTTCCTAGCTTTGGGATTGTTGAACAGTTGGTTGACCCCTGTTTTATATTGTGAACCTGCGGTGATCTATTGGGGAATGGTGAGCATATTTCTAGCAGGTTTACTGATTGAGCTTGTACGAGACGGATGGACGAGCCATGACTCTGGCCAGTTTCCGCTGCCACTTAGTTTATAGCTCACTTTTATCAGAGTTTAGATTTGGTCTTGATTTTGGATTTCATGAGTTTCATTTGTAATAACTTAAACCGTTTTATCTTATGTTAATATTTCTTTGTGGTCTATTTGATGTGTACTACCTCGGGCAACCGAGATGGTAGGACCTCCATTTGCTAAGGTAGGCCTTGGTAAGGCACTTTGGTAAAAGGAGATGTTACAACAAAACCCCCAAAAGTTAGGGTTCATAAGAAGTAGAAGAAAGGCAGGTTTCCACTTACTAGTTAAAAGAAAATATGAACAAGGTGAGCAATCCTCTAATCCAAGCTTGAATTTCATTAGGAAGGTATAATTGAGGGTTTTAGAGATAAGAGAGAGGATTTGGAGCATAGGTCCTGAGATTAGGTTTTATCGGTATTGTACACTTACACTCGGTCGAGTGCTGAGTCCACTCAGTCGAGTATCGTCGTACTCGGCCGAGTGAGTTGCCGAGTGCAACTCACTTGGTCGAGTACTGGTCGTACTCAGCCGATTATGAGCCACACGGTCCACTGAGGTTCTCCTCGGTGCATTGTCGCTTTACTTGGTCTAGTCTAGGTCTTACTTGGTCTAGTGTATAGCTATACTTACTCTTGAGTGGTCCCTTATCAAGTCCGGTGATCCTCTCACGTATCCCGAGGTTCTCGTACGGGTCCCACAATCACCGAGTATTACAGGTCATGTTGGACCTAGATGATTCATAGCTATGACTCGACTTTAGCGTACGAGAAGATGGTGAAGGTTTCGTTTTTGCCCATTTGGTTCTCCACATTGTAGACACGAGTGCTCAAGTCTTCGACAGTGGCCTGAAGTTTCATGATTGTAGAACTTAGTCCTTTGACAGCTGACAGGATGACGGATAAAATTCCTTGAACACTTCCGTTGGAAATCGCAGAATTCCTACCGAGAAGAAAATAACGCGCGTGACAACTTTATTTGGCATGGGACCTAAGTAGACTATGGCCACAAGTAACGAATATATATCTAAAATTGACGACATAGAGGCCGGATGGAACAACTAGACTCGGACTTGTGAGTTTTTGAAATGTTGTGAGTGACTTCTCATGTTGACTTTGACTTTAGACTCGAGTGTTGATTTTGATGGAGTGACGTCTGGACAAATGACCTTATTGACGGGGTTGAAGATGACGCGATGCCATATGGAGGTTACATGTGTTTAAGAAGGGACTTGACTCTAAGCTCGGATGTATGAGTAGATACCTTGAGCGTGTCTCCTGGAAGATTTTCAAAAGACAGTTTTGAAAGAAAAACGGATATGAAATGTGAAACCTTTTGGGTCTTTCTGTGTATGACTCGGGTGTGTGACTCGATGTGTTGAGAATGTTTAGATCCTAACTGAATCGGGATAGGGGTCCAAAATGATGGCGTAACACCTTTGGACTTGACTCGAATTTGAATGACCCAAAACGTAACGGAAGACAGGTTTATAACCCGACGGAGTTTTGACTAGAAAATGACTCAGTTTGAATTATGACTCTAATTCAGCCCATTGAATTTACATATTTACATTTTTTTTGAAAATATTAAAACATTTTTTTTGAAAGTTCTGATTTTTTTGTTGGTTTTTTTTGTTTTGAAAGCCTTTTTGAAAATTGCAATTTTGATTACAGAAAATTTGGCATTATTTGGTTTACAAATGGTCTTTCGTTTTTGAAAAGATTAAAAATGGATTTTATTTACAGGAAAATTGACATTATTTGGTTTACAAATGTGGTATTTAGACACATAATTGACTCAGGAAATAACACAACATGTATACATACAAGCATTATAGCAGTATGTTGAGTGCAAGTAGCGGGTTTTGGTTTAAAAGGGTGGGTTGCCACACCAAGCTATCAAACCCTGGTCTGTGAAGAGATCTGTGTCAAACTGAATAAGGTCGGTTCCTAGTACCATTCGCTCGAATAGTGAATCCTCTTAATACAAACATGAGTATGCATCACGGTGTGCTTGACGTCAATCGATATCCATCAATTAGGAACAAATAAGAATTCGCACCATCGAGATGGGAAGATTGGTCGAATTGGTTTGGTTAAAAGCCTAGGAAGGCTAGATAAAATGATCTAAGAAGATCGAGTAATGAAAATCAACAACTGTCTTATATAAACAACTGTGGACCAAGCCACCCGCGCCGCGCGTACCTGGGCGTTGTGGTTTTAAGGCGGCATCACATCTCCCACGGAACCTTGGTGGACCAAAGCACGTCATGGGCTATTACCGATTTTAAAGGCATTGAAACTGGTGAAAGGTTTGAACAAGCCTGCATTTATGGAGTCGTCACCTATTTTTTTGGTAAATTGGAACCGTTCGAATACCTCATGCCATGTTAAGACACAAAGTAGTGACATGAACACTAAGAAATTCGTTACCCTTAGCATTCTATGTCTAGAATGACTCTCGCGATGCCAATGAACACGGATGCTCACATATATCTAAGTAAGGGATGAGGGTACGTATTAGGAGGCTCTTTATTTGAACACCTAATCCCGCCCGCCTCGATAGCGGCCTCTACTAAAGATAAGGGAAATCCTCTATACTCGATATGTTGTTGATTATATACATGCAATGCAACATCAACGTTTTAATCCTTGCATGTGAATATTAGACTAACTCGGTTAAGCATACAATTTAACATCCAATTAGGTCGAAGTAGAAAATTTACATTCGTTACACGTGAATTCCTAATAATTAAATCATGCAAGAAATAAATAATTACAAAGAAATAAATTATAATGGAACTTTATTGAGTTCACGTCATAAATACGCTAAAAAAGGGATTTAAAGAAAATAAAATAAAATAAAGAAAATTAGAGAATTAAAATAAGTTGAACTACGAAGTGTAATACAGATAATAGTCTATTAACATAACATAGACAAGCTACGTCGAAATGAGACGAGTTCAGAGGCAGAAGCTAACCAAGAACTGGCGCAACATCTGTTGCGTCCTCCAGAAAGGGCGCATCAGACCGTGCGTCTGTTCTTGATTTGGCTTCTGACTGTGAAAGTCATACCCATGAGTTGTTATTGTTCGTTGGTTGATTTTAGATATATTATCATTATTAAACTCGAAATTGAAGTGGTTTATATAGATTATATACATAAAAACATCATAAAGCTAATTAAAACTTGTACAAAAGACGGATTTTAATGGTTTGATATGGGAAAATCGAACCATTGAAACCCGGGTTTGAATAAATGATGAAAACCCGCAAATATTGAGTTATAAGGGATTTAGGTCGAAAAAGATTTTATGAAAAATAAATTGAAAGCTTGAAATTGAAGAAAAGAAAGAAAGAAATGAAATAAAGAAGAAAGACAAAATAGCCAATACACGTGGAAGAAGAAGGAGAGCAACAACGATTAAGTAGCCCCTGGAAGAGGCGCAGCAGATGCTGCGACTTTTCTAGAAGGCACAACAGCTATTGCGTTCCTTCTCGAAAATCTTTCTCTGTTGATTCGTCAAAAAGGTGTTAGAATGATGATTTTGAAACCGATTTTGAGCGTACTTATGATATATACTCTTACATAACTTATAAAAAACATAAAATAATTACAAATTGGGATTTATACCCTCAGACTTAAATGTTTACGAAGCGATATTAACTTAATTGTCGTTTAGTGGTTGCTCGACTCGATGTAGAATTGAAAGATGCCCTTGAAAAAAGGATTTAGTAACAAAATTGATTAATTAGATTGACTGTAGTTGGACAAATTGGTTAGTCATGCAACGAGACTGGTATCTAGAAGGATATGGACTTACGTGGTCGAGTAGATCAAGCACGTAGGCGTCAAAGCAATAGCACATGGTCGTAGGATGCAAAGAGAGAATAGAAGAAGCGGACACTCATGTGAAACATATGTGAGGCGGAGGCCTCTATTTATAATATTCACGAGATGTAAATTTAGGAAAAAGATAGGATTTGGAAACAATCCGGAAATGTTCTGGAAACTGGCAAAAATAAACCCAGGAAGAGGGGCAACATGCACTGCGACCTTTCCAAGAGGCGCAGTACCCACTGCGTCCTCTCCTAAGGCTTTCCCCTCTCAGCAAGAAAGATATCAGCGGTTCAAATTAGGAATTCGGGATGATGTAGGCTTCCTTATTCTGAAAAACAAAATATTTTCGAGATTTTAAATATTTAGAATAAAACTCTAGAATATACCGACTTGGTTTTAAGACGGTTTTTAGAAAATGAATACGGTTTTTGACGCGGACTATAAATGTACTCTAATTACTGTCAAAATGTCCGTATCGGCAGATAAATGAAGACCAAGGGGTTGACACTACTGTTTGAGCTATCACTTGTCGACGAATTTACGAAATGTTATAAAATCCCTCCGTTTGTTAAATAGGCAGTCCAATCATCATCGAGTATTTGGCGGGAAGTGCAGAAATGAGGTGTCTACACTTGCCCGAGTCGGCTTGTGGCTCGCCTGAGTCGCCTGATGGCTCGCCCGGGTTCCAATGGTAAGTTTCTTTTAGTTCATGTGTTGCCCCGTAATCCATGGGGATCACCCTAGGTCGTGGGGCTTTGCTTCATTTTGCCTTAAAACCTTGCTTTAGGTCCTAGGCTTCCTTCTCCTCTTCATTCTTAGCCATTATTATAGTCAATAAAGCTCCTAAATACTCCATTTATGCACGATTTACGCTCATTTTCACTACGCCAATTCTACACATTAATAACGACCTTATAACAACGGGTTACTACATACAATAACGTAATATATATAACCGTTCCCCAAATATTGGCGGAAACCTCAAGCGCGCAATATTAAGGAAACGGTTTTCCATTTAACCGTTATAAACTTTTCGTTTAAAACGGGTTTAAGAAAACCAATGTCAAATATATGAAACGGTTTACCAAAAAATCGTTGTCGATATTATTTTGCAACGGTTTTGTAAAACCGTTATCGTTTATTAGCAACGGTTTTTTATAACCGTTTTCTGGTTTTATATCAAGAATGGTGATTCTTAACCGTTGTTATATTTATGAAACACGGTTGTTATGTAAACCGTTGTAATATTTTGTTTGAAGAACTGTATTTTTAAAACCGTTATTAATTTTTGAATTGTTTTTTTTTTGAGTCAACATTATTTCACCAATAATGCATACAAAAAGGTATTAACAGTATATATTGTCGTTATACATGCATGTAGCCGTTATACTATTCAATTTGGTCTATATTTCATTATTCTCTCTCTAAATTTATTAAACATATATATGGCTGGGTTAACTAAACCACAACCATGTTCTCGTTATGTCTATCTTTTCACTTGCATTATGCATAATATCCTTGTTCATTTTGTGGATGGAAATGGTGTAATGAAAGATTTAGAGTGGATGAAGATAATTCTTCATGATGACGCAGGCTATATGGTGGTTAAAAGAGTCCACCATATATGTCAACAAGCAAGCATGGTTTTCAAGGCTTCGCTTTTATCGAGTTTGACAGAGTCGACTCCCATGAAAGTTTTCGTCTGGCAAAAAAATTAGCGGATAGATTAGGGGCGCAAAATAGGGGGAAACCGAACATTTATTCGGATGCTAAACAAAATGGCCCTTATCTATGGGTTGCTACCTATGTTGATCATCTTCTATTGAGTCATTACAGGACTCATCACAGTCTTATTATCTTGCCTCTATCATGTGAAACGGAGGCAGTGCCCCCTGTGGGCAATAATGAATTTTCGATCGTCGACTTGATCTTTGTGGAGTTTCATGAAGATTACCCATCGTCATCGGAGTCTATTAATTAATTAAGTCTTCATTTTTAATTTTAGCATTATAGATATATATTAGTTGTATTGAAGCTTATTAATTATTTATGTTTTTTGTTAAGAGTTTTCTTTAGCGTTTTAAAAAATTAAACAAATAAAGCATGAAGGAAAATAAAATCATACGCAGTACGAAATTTGATTGGAAAAATTACATCAAATAAAATCGTGCATGCTACTAATTAGCAAACAGAATGCGGAATTCATTGACAATATCACGAAAAATATCTCTTTCACCTTGAACCCAATCAACCGTGTCGTCTTCCCAGTCCAACGGAACTATCCCGAACTCATAATTACGACGGTGTACGTACAAATACGACACTCATCCACGGTCATCTTCATTAGCAACCCATAAATATGGGACCAACAGCGTATTATCGGTATCATACCAGAGCCTTGAAGTATCATTGTTATAAAAAGCTCGTTCTAGTTTGTGAGCTTGACGGAAGCATTCCCGATCCTGACCACCGCCAAACTCTAGTAGGGCGTAACCCTTGAACAACTCATCAGGCGAACGAGTCGGGTGGATATCTTGAACCAAGTTCAATCTGGCATCCTGAATCATCCCTACTAACCAGTTAAGGTTATAAGAGAGTATTCTCTTACCATCCCCGTCCTCTGTGTATGGGAGATTGTGAATGATGCACATGAAA
>VHZZ01016295.1:11635-33704 GCA_009801015.1 Silene noctiflora
GACCTTAATCGTCAAGACGATAGTTGTTTAGTAGTGCACTCGACCTAGTGAGTGACACTCGGTCGAGTGTGGTGCACTCGACCGAGTGCAGCGTGAAAATATATTACGCGTAAATTAGAATTCCACACTCGACCGAGTGCAGGGGACTCGGTCCAGTGCAGCGTGAAAATATATTACGCGTAAATTAGAATTTACCGATTCGTTTTCTTATTTTCTTTCTTCCCTTTCTTCCCCAAAACCCTAAATCGTTCCTTCTCTTCCTCTCGTCCATCCCTCACCTTACAAAGCCATGCTTAGAAGTCCGTCGTAGGAAAGGAGGAATACGCCGAGTCTGACCTAGTCTATCAATCGTGTAATAAGGTAAGTCACCGCCACCGTCTGTATGTCTTGGATTGGGATTTCGGTTGTGCGTAATCGGGTCATATGACTGTTGTAGGTGTTTGTGTAGATATGTGATGCTCATATGGTTAAATTGATGATTGGTGCTACATGGGATGCGTTACAGGTAGGTTATCCTATTCAGTTGCCTGGTTAATTATATGCTATAATGTGATATGATATGATTATGTGATTGTGTTATGATTGTGATGGCGGAGTTGTATGATGGTGGTTGGAGATGTTGGATATTGTGATTATTGTGAGCCATTGTGAGAGGTGGCCTCACCCCCATTGTTCGCCTCCTGCGTTCTTTCAGCGTAGGGAGGATGTGCACATTAAGGGACTTGAGTTGTTACGGTACGTCTGGGTGTGTGCCGGTACCGGTGTGATGTGGTGATGCGGTACGTCTGGGTGTGTCCCGGTACCGGAGTGGTTTGGTGATGGTTGGTGTTAGTGGTGGCGATGTTGTATTACTTCCCTCGTTGTTTAGATTATATTGTTTATAATTGTTCAGTTGATTGACCCCGTGTTGTTTGTAAAACTGTGATGATCCATACGGGAGTGGTGAGCAGGCTGTTCTGCAGGTATAGATGCTGAGTGGATGCTTGTTTGGTGATGTTCGTGTTATGGGATGGGGACTTCTGACGATAATAATAGTGTGACTATCATAGTATGCTCAGTTGTAATAGTTCAGTTATATAGTGTTGTATGTCCTTGTTTCACATAAATGTAATCAATCATAATGTTGTTCTTTAATGGTCCCTTTGATATATATATACTTGCCTCGGGTAACCGAGATGGTAGCACCCTTGGTTACTAGGGAAGGCCTAGTGCAAGCTTCCTTGGCAAGTGGGGGTGTTACAATAGGCCTTGTATGCAATGCTTGGAAAGTAACTTCCAATTTATATGTTTCTCAAGTGTCAACCAAACAATCCTTAAGTGAGTGCTTGGATCGAGAGATTTGAAAGGAAAAAGGGAGGGAGAGTAGGGGATTTAAAATCCCTTGTTTGGATAGTAAATAAAGGTGGAGAGAAATTGGGAGGGGGGGAGGGGTTTGGAGGGACACATAGGAGAAGGATGAGAAATCCATTGTTTGGTTAGCAAAATAATGGTATAAGGATTTGCAGGGGAGGAAAAATGGATCTCTAACATTTCCCTCATAGAAGGTAAATTATTTCCCCACCAACATAGGCATTGGAGGAAAAACCACCTCCTCCATTCTCTCTCCCCATTCCCTTCTCTCCCTCTTTTCCCCTCCCCTCCCTTTCCCTTTCCCTCATTTTTTGCTATCCAAAGTCTAAACAAGCCCTTATGGCGTGTTTGGATTCAGGGATTTGGAGGGGAAGAAAAGGAAGGAAGAGTAGAGGATTTAAATATCTTGTTTGAATAACAAATATTGGGAAAGAAAAATGGAGGAAGAGTGATTTTAAGGGATAAAATCAATCAAAATCTCTCAAAAATAGAAAAAAATTAGAGGGAATTGTATCTAAACTCTCACACTTCATTTTACCTCCCATCCCCTTCCCTCCCTTTCTCTTCCTTCTTCCTTCTTCCTTCTTCCTTCTTCCTTCCTTTCCTTTTCCTCCTATTTTACTATTCAAACACACTCTTCAAGTTTACTAACATCAAGACATGTTTGAAGTTAAAGTACTTCGTTACGTATCTAAACAACTAAGGACTCCGTACAAAGTAGTATTATGGAACATGAGAAAAGAAGATAGGGTATAACTTAATAAGCTATTATGCTCGTGGATATGAATGTATGATGTATTAATCAATCCTTTCACAAATCCTTAGCAAAAGTCAAAGAAAACTACTTTTGAAGGACCAACAACCTAGTGGCTAGTATAAGTTTGTTACAAATTTTTAAGAGAATACACCTCTCTCATAATAGATAATTATTATTTTTATTTAATTTTTATCTTTTTTTTATAATTAGTTCTTAGTTATATATTGATTGTCTTATTAATGTAGTAAGAGACGGTGAAAATGTGCGTTTAAATAAGATTACCTGCCTGGCTGCCTTTCTTCTAGGAAAATCTCTAAAATTCCTAAATCCTTCTAGATGTTCTATCTATCAATTTAATACGGAGTATAATTTTCACACATAAGTCATAACAAGTGGATATCCTTATCAAGCTAAGCTGTAACCACATATTATTTCTCGACGTTTTACTTTCAAAACAGGTCAACAATTTGGTTGGCTGACCATAGATTCCAAAACAATAGGCTACAAATTAAATCAAATTCTATCAACAACACAATAATTACACAATAATCAAACATGAATAGTCTACAATTATCTACACATTAAATAAATGATAATATTCCAATTTTTCCACGTCTTAATGAGTAAGCTTGATGTTAACCTATCTACCCTTGCCATTTCGATCATTTATTTATTTTTGGTTTTGACATAAAAACCAAGAAAAGAGGAGGAGCTCAATTAGATAACAAGTGAATCAAATTGTCCACCAAAAATATTCTTAAAATAAAAATAATAAACAAACTGAGACAGTCCAAAATAAAATAGATAAACAAATGACCGGGACATAATGAATAACATTTATTTTATTGGTCCAAAACTAGACTAATTCCACCTATAAATAAACACATACATCTCTAATCATTAAATCATATACCAAAACAAGATAATAATAAAATTAATAATCCTTCTTTTTAAAGATAATAACAATAAATCTATATCTTTTATCCTAAATCTTAAATCACCCTTAAAAAAATCGTTACAAAGATTTTTTTTTTTTTTTTTTTTTCCATGCATCGGAACACCCCAATTGCCTACAAAAATCACCATGTTATCCAGGGTCGAAGCTGCCACCGTAAACACGTTGAGGGCGGGTAGCACGTCGCAACCACAATAACAACATTGCCCTAGTAAGAATCCTGTTTTAGACACGGTTGTATTAGTTTCATTTGTTTTAACGTATTAGAGAGTTCAAGTTTAGAAAATTTAATATGGGGGAGTTGAATTTAGCAAAAAAAGAAAATAGGAAGGACGCGATATTGGAGGGTGAAATAAAACACGGGGTGTTACAGGGGAAGTATGAATTAGGAAGGTTGTTAGGACAAGGCACATTCGCACGTGTGTACCACGCACGTAACGTGCAAACGGGTAAGAGCGTGGCGATGAAGGTGGTTGGGAAGGATA
Organism: Silene noctiflora; assembly: GCA_009801015.1. Taxonomy (NCBI): domain Eukaryota; kingdom Viridiplantae; phylum Streptophyta; class Magnoliopsida; order Caryophyllales; family Caryophyllaceae; genus Silene; species Silene noctiflora. Next base: position 15,183 of record VHZZ01016295.1, read on the forward strand.
AGGTAATTAAGGCAAAGATGATGGAGCAAGTTAAGAGGGAAATTAGTGTAATGAAAAGGGTTAAACACCCTAATATTGTAGAACTTTACGAAGTAATGGCTACAAAATCGAAAATTTACTTGGCTATGGAACTCGTACGTGGAGGTGAATTTTTTACAAAAATTTCTGAAAATGGTAAATTAGATGAGGACCTTGCTAGGTCCTATTTCCGACAGCTCATATCAGCTGTCGGATATTGTCATAGTCAAGGGGTGTACCACCGCGATCTTAAGCTTGAAAATCTATTACTTGATCACCAAGGTAATCTTAAGGTATCGGATTTTGGGTTAAGTACGTATTTCGAGGATATTGATCAAATGGATCGTATGCTTAGGACTAGTTGTGGTACGCCACATTATGTGGCTCCTGAGGTTGTTAGTAAACGAGGTCAAGGTTATGATGGTGCTAAGGCCGATATTTGGTCTTGTGGGGTTATCCTATATGTTCTTTTGGCAGGGTACTTGCCATTCAATGATGATAATCTTATGAACATGTATAGGAAGATTTACAAGGGTAATTTCAAGTGCCCTTCTTGGTTCTCCTCTCAATCTCGAGATTTGATTACTCGAATGATTGATCCAAAACCCGAGTCTAGGATTACAATCTCGGAAATTGTGTCCCACGAATGGTTCACCGCATCCCAAGAATCCGATTCTGATTTAAATTCGACTGATAGTTGGGCGAATAATGATAAAGTGGTCAAGAATAAGGAGCCAGAAGAAATGAATGCGTTTCATATAATTTCATTATCCCGAGGGTTGGATTTATCTGCACTGTTTGAAGAGAAGAAGAGAAAAGAGAGGGAAGAAGTGAGATTCACGACGAAAGAAGCAGCAAGCACAGTGATATCAAGGCTTGAGGAGGTTGCGGCCAAGGCAGGGGAGGGAGCCATGAGGATGCGAGGCAACGGGAAGGGTGGGAAGTTGGCTATAGCGGCCGAGTTATACTCGTTGTCCTCGTCGTTTTTGGTGGTTGAGGTTAAGTTGGACTCTGGGGATAGGATGGAGTTCAACCAGTTTTGCCATAGCCAGCTTCGGCCTGCGCTTCAGGACATGGTTTGGACGGCATCCTGATAAGTGATCATCCAAGTCCTAATTCAAGTTTCACTAATCCGCCCTAGTGAATAGTTTATATTTTATTTCTCGAGTCAATATGTGAATTATGAATAGCGGTTATTAGGTTTTTTAGGCAATGATTTTGTAAATCATAGGATTGTTGAAAGTGTTTTTTTTTTTTTTTTTTTTTTTTTTTTCTTTAATTTATGGTTCGAAGCTTAATATGCAACTTTTTAGTTTTTTTGGCCAAATGTAAAGAAATACACTAGACAATACATGTTCACTATTTGTCTAATCCATAAGAGCAAAACAGCTTAGATTTCTAGAAATTTAACTTCAAATTTAAACAATAGATGGTACGGAGTACAATATCAGCGAGCGAAGGGATATCTCTTAGAATACTGTATGTGCATCTATCTGGCCCAACCCGTCTGACTAGAGGGAGGTAGTTCGCAAGGATGTTTATGTGATAAATAGCCGCTTCAGCTTTAATCCGACTTCCTTGGTCGTGCTCATCGCACCTTCTAAGTTTTGGATCACCCACCTTGTGACTGCATTTAGGCTAAGGTCCTAAGCCCGATCAACCTTGATTATCCTGGATGCATCACGAGTTCATGACATTCAGCTCTCCCTACAATAAAGGACTTTTCCGCCTTATTGAATCCTTCACATTCCCACTTCTTCAGAATCTCTCCCTTTCAGCCTCCAAATTATTATTAAATCCTTCACATTCCCACTTCTTCAAATCTCTCCCAGCCTCCAAATTAATACTAGTGGGCATTAATAATACATCTCACTATCGCACTCTTTGAATCCACCTTACTTTGACGAAGATTAAACAGAACTTCAACGAAAGAAGAGGTTAACATTCTTACATCTAAGCAATTGAAGTTAACATCTTATTCTCTCCTTAGCACGCTACCACCGACTGTGATTCTATCCATTCATTTTATTCTGTGTTATCCTCTATAATCAGTTAACAAGGTATATAGAAGACAACGAGGTACAAACTAGCGCTTTCTGCACATGAGTCCGTTTTAGCCGGTTACACACGACCTAGTTGCCGCAAGCTTACCAAATCTATCAACCACAAATTTCTTGAATCATCTCTCAAGCCTCAGTAAGTTAGCCATGAAAGATCAACAAGCCGAGAGAGGTAAGACCGCTTGACTACGTCCTCAGGGTGTCGCCAACTCTTGCTCTTGTCCAGCTAAAGATGTTCGCAATGTACCAATGAAATGGTACCAAGCTTCAAGAGTTTGGGACAGCTTTTTGTTTTGGCAGAAAACAATGCCTCTTATGCGGGTCATTTTCGAGTTTGACTTCATTGGTAGTTAGACAAGAAAGAGATCTGATCTAATAGTCTTATGGCTCGGCTTTACTAGCCTTTCAGCTAAGACTAATTCTTAGTTACATACGGAGTACAACTTAACACATTATCATAAGCCTATAATCGATCAATGACAGAACGAAGAATTTTTGCTTCCCGAATCAAACATACTGTAATGGAGAATGTGAAAACCATCAGGAACCAAAAGAGGTATCTCAATTAATTATTCAATGTACAATTTCAATTAGATAAAGCATCAACCTCTTGACAAAAGATCCGTAATACATATAAAAGGAGACGTTCACTATGGCACGATTTCCGTACCATGATCATTCGATTATGTCAAAATCAGCCATCTTCTCCACCAAAATGCTACTTGTAAAACAATAAAAACTACTTCGTATGTTAAAGGTTATTAAGTGACTGCAAAAGGAACCACCCTAATATGCTTAAGAGGGTGCTCTATATCAATTCCTCCAGCATGCTCGACGAAACCAGATGGTGTGAAAGATGCACCATGGCAAACACAAACAATGCTCACCTCCGTCTTTGAGTATTTGTACAAAAACCCGCTGATTGTCTTTCCATCAGGCCCATTTCCCGTGGCTGAAACACATGGCATTTGGGGAAGCAGTACACTCTGCTGGCTCATCTGTCTACTGGGCTTCGGCGGCTTTCCTGGCAAAAATTTGGGTGCCTTTGGGCTTGTGCTTCGGCTTTGAGGAGTTGGGCTAGGTTCCTCTTCCTTACTGTTAGTAGAGGTTATTTTTCGAGAACATTGGTTAGGGTTCAAAGAGTTAAGATGGGTGTTTTCTTGCGAAGAAACAGTTTGTTTCACTGAGGGGCTGGCTGTATGTAAGTTTACAGAGGGTAAACGGCGTAAATGATGGCTTGAATTGCTGCTAGTATCACTGTTATTTCCACCTGTATCGAGGAATAAACATTGTTAACAAGGATTACATTCCAAATGCAAGGTAATGCTTGATTTATGTTGACTGTTCTCAGCAAAATTTATCTAATTACACGGTCGAGTCAGTTTAGGAGGGTCCGATTGGGTCATCTCGAGTATAGCTATGTTTCAGTTCACGTTTGTAAGAAATGAGTTCTTGGTTTTGGGTCAAAATAGAGCTACTCTGTTTGGTTACGATTTTCAATTCTGACTAATTTACATACAATCAACCTTAACATTTCCGGTACTCCGGTAAGCAATACTCAACTTAATTGTAAGGCATCATAACAAGGTGGAGGTGTTAAGTAATACCCTATTTGGATGGATGGATTTAGATCCGTTTCCTTTGACTTAAACAGTCGGAATTGAACCTAATTGAATTGGATTTATAGGACGTGCCATGAACTAAACTAAAATAAAGAGTAAAAATGAACAGAATGAACTCAGAAGAACTGAAATAAAACCAAAACAACAAAATTGAAGAAGGGCAAGTTACTTGTATAATGTTTGGAATTTGGATAGTAACCTAGAAAAAAAAAGATAGATAAGATTTCAAGTTTTTGATTGTTAAATCATCCCAATACCCACAGGCCACAGTCCCACTTGCCTATATCGGACAAACCCTTTGTTAGTCTCTACTCTCTAAGTACTCTTTGTTTGTCTAATCAATAATACGTAACCTTTTTAAGTTAAATGAAAATATTAGAATATTTCCAAATAGGGACACGATTAGGTGATGAAACATACGAAAAGGGCAAAGGGTCAACATACACAACAGTTGGCATCATTACTAGAATAAGTAGGAGGTGCTGAGTAGTCACCCACCCCAACTTTATTATTAACATCTTAATTACTACTACTTAAACTCCTTTTATGAATGAAGTTGTTAAACCTACTTGCAATTACAATCACCTAACATAGACAACCTAGTTTACCCAAGTAATACTGGTTCAAAATTATGCACATCACCCACTTTCGAGTAATTCATCAATGAGATAATTAATTACCTCAAGACTTTATAAACCAACCAGTCTCTCAAATAGATTTTAATTTTCACCATCTACTTTGATCTCGTCATTCTCGAACTATAAATAAGCTTTAATTAAATGTCCATCGGAAGAATATGGAGGATCCGCTTAGAAATGAGGTATTACTAAAGGCCAAGGTAGGAGTGGTGTCAATAAAGGATAAAATGAAACTCTCAAATAGATTTTAATTTTCGTTTTTGTGTAAATAATTTATATGACGACAATTACAAAAAAGAAAGTTGTAATATCTTCATTCCTCACACATTTGGTTGATGAGATCTTCATCCGAGGTACATATATATAGTCCATAATGTGGATGTTATATGAAAGAACACTTGACATTATAGAAGAAGACAACTTGAGGAAACTAATGTAAATGACCAATTTCAGAAAATACACTTTCAAATAATTAAATATTAGACAAAATCTCTTTGAATCCTCATTATCTTATTTTAATGAAATTCAATATTTTTTTAAACATTTCATCCTAGTTGCTTATTGCTTCTCCTCCTTGGCTTTTGGTTGGCTATACGATGCAATTGATAACATCATTGAATGTAAGGTTTCCTAATCAACTTGAATAAGAAATGAATATCATACACGTGGTATGTTTCCACCAAATAATAATAATTGTAATTAAAATGTAATGATAGCAAACTTCCACAGGTTACAAATCACCGTCCCATTTTTTTAAGTCACCATCATATGCAACTTGACACTCTTTTATCATTTGTACGTAGAATTACCAACTTGACACTCTTTTATTAATTACTTCATTAGATAATTAGCAACTCGGCCACAATCATATAAAATCAAATCTCCAATTAATCAATCACAAATCATAATAAACCCTTTGTTAATCACAAATTTTAGTTTAAGACAAACCTATCTGTCTATCAAATAGGTGAATGACGAAAAAACAAAACACCTAAAGCATAACAAACTCTTGTCTCATCTACCGAACAACAACAATAACAACAACAACAACAACAACAACAACAACAACAACAATATCAACAAAGCTCACACAAGATGCTTTCCAAATACCCTTGTGTTGCCAACACAAATAGGCTTTTCAAATACCCAAAATGAAAATTGTGTTCAAAACTGCATCAAAAGATCGTTACTTTAAAAGAGAAAGAAATGCATCCATTTTTTTATTTATTCTATCATAATTCAAAATCACAGAAAACTCACTAGTCGTTTTAAGATGGATATAGTCATTTGAAAGAACACTCATAGTTATTGTTAATATATATGGATAATTAATTACATGGTTGAACACCTTTTTAATCACATTTTTTAATATAATCCATATTACATTATCCTTGTTGAAGCAATTTGCATTTTCTTATCTCGTACACTATTATGACACTTGGTCATATATTCTACGCTCTTGCTTCATGTACTTACTCACATATTCTTATTACTTTTTCCTTTTCCTACGTAATATAGTACTAACAACTTGCACAACAACTAACTAGCAAAAAATTCAAAAGAAATCCTTTTTGAAAATGACATTTTAGAATAAAATCTTTTTTCCCTTTTTCTACCTACATTTTTCACAAATGTCTATTATATCAACAATGTACACTTGTCGTCCTATCGCTCTTCATAGTTTTGGGGTTACCAATATTTCGAACATTACACCATCTGTAATTGGTAAGATGGCACAAATTTTAGATCGTATCAGTTTCATATTCGCATAAATAATGTCATTTATATTTTTCAATTTAAAGATGATTAGTTTTTAACTTTTGATATATCAATCAAAATGTTAAAAGTAAATCAAAATCATTTCTAATTTTCCGATGATTGTAATCATTTTCATCTAAAATAAATCTAGGTACAATTTAAGTTAATTAAGAACTTTACGTACATATATATACTTCAAGCTTTTCACCCATCAGGCCGATATGATTTTGAAAACGTGTCCCCATGATGATTAAAACGAAGCATACTAACAAAGCAAATACGATTAAAATTTTTGCTTGATAGGTGCATACTAACAAAGCAAATACGATTAAAATTTTTGCTTGATAGGTACGGATACGAGAGCCAATATCAAGTTCCTAGATGATATAATGACATCCTTAATAACAATCACACAATCAACATCCAATCACTTCCCCATAACTCCATAAGGTAAACTATATATTCAAAAAACTAAATTCATCTAACCAAAATGGAATCACGGGATACGTATTCATGCATTTTGTGAAATTATAATCACAATAAATTTTACTACCTCCGTGTCAGAAATTTAGACACGTAAGTACGTAACTAAAATTTTCTAGGTCTGCCACTATCTCTAACCCTATACGCTAATTTTTCATTAATGAGTTAAAATTCTAATTAGAAGATGTACGAAAAATATTAATTAAAAATAAATAAAAAACTGAGACGGGACGAGTAATAAAAAAAAAAAGGAAATACCTGCATTAGAACTTGTATGGTAACTTTCAGAAAAACCAGACGAGCTTTCGCTAGAACCAGAAGACCTATTTCCACCATTACCCTCATTCACCCCAACTAAATTACCAATCTGCCCCTGATACACCTGAAAACCACCCGCATTACTACCCCAACAAAACGACGATTTCGAACCAATATTCATAACCTTACGACGTCGTTCCAAAACCCCTTCCTCTCCAACGACGTCGTTTTTGTTATCACAAACATTACCAACTTTACGCTTCAACTCCTGCTTCTGCTTACCCACCATGGTTTGCTCCTCCTCATGGTTCGATACGATCCGAAAATCGGGATTTAACAAAACTTTTTGGTTTGAATACAATTGAAAATTACTCATATTATTATTATTGTTATTATTAAGAGAACGTGTTGACGATAATCCGAGGCTGAGGTCTAAATCGTGGTCTTCAACGGCGGGTTTTTGTTCCTCCGTCATTATTACTAAAAAAAGTACTGCGAAAATAAATTTTCGCTATTTTTTTTTTATTTCTTTATTGTGGAATGTTGAAGGAGAACAATGGAGGAAGGAGGAAAGAAAGAGGAGTATGAAGAAGAAAGGTTAATTTATATGGAGAAAGGAGATGACACGTGTGAGGGGAAAGATGGTGGCAAAAGAGATGACTGGTGACACGTCAATGAGAATTAAGGAATATGAGTTGTTACCTTAATTGTTGGTTAATCAACAAAATAAATACGAATTAATTATCATTTAACACAATTTTTAATATTATCTTTAATGTTGTAATTAATATTCTTTGAATTTTTTTGAGTAAAACGATTGGTTAAATATAGTACTACTAGTGTTTCTTTATATGTAACGTTTTCTTTTTTCGATACGAGTTTATAGTTTTGGTTTTTATATAAAAATTTCAAAATTAAATTTTTTACAAAAAGTTATTTTAATTTTTTCTGATAATTTTCTCACATATTACGAAAATATTGAATCTTAATGTCTTAGAATATGAGAATGAGTTATATAAGAAAATAGAAGAGATATTCTTCTAATAGAATTTGGCAAATTTGTGTATTTTGTATCTTTTGGTTTATGTGGTGTGGTATTAGTGTAAGATCATAGCTACAAAACTTTTATAACAATTCAATTAGTAAAAAGAAAATTGTTTTTTTTTTTTTAATGAAAAACAATCATGGGTAATTTTTTTTTAATGAAAATGTAGATTATCGGTTTCAGTTTCGTAAGAGATATGATATGATCGCCAAACAAATCAATTTACTTTTGAAATTTTATATGGAGTAACTCTGTTGTAAATTTCATCTTAATTTAGATGACTTTTTGAAGAGACGGCAAGTTTAACTTAAAACGGGTCAAATATAATATCATATTTTATAATAATAAATACAAAACTCTTCTATATCTTGGATAACCTGTTGGATAATTTAATGTGTTTAACCCGTTTTATTCTTAATTGAGAATTTGCGTTAAAGAAAAGGCTGAGAAAATGTTGAACAACGGAACCAACATTGCAAAACACAGGTAAACACATGTACAATAAAGGCGGACCCACACAAGTGGATCCTTAAAACCAGTTAGAATACGAAACGTGGAGCCAGAATGACAGCTCAATGCTGCAAGTAGACTGTAAGGTTTGACAGTAACCGGCCAATACAAGTTGACAACACGCGTCCAAATTTGTTTGGATAACTAAATATATAATTATTTATGATTGGTGGTATACCGGTCGTGCAGGTGATTGGTTAATTCTTCTTTCATTTTTATTAAAGGAGCAGAAATAACTGCGATGAGATAGTGCATGTTGGACACGTGTCGTTGAAAGTATCACTAAATGCAATGCACCATTGTATCGTACGATACTGTTTCTGAAGTCTTAAAGTAGAGCGTGATACTTCTCCTATGAAAAAAGACGAAACTAGAGTATTTGTACGAGGGTATGATCTGGCTCTAGCCTCCAAGTACTCGGTACTTTTGTGATCCATACATAATAATTACGGAGTTAACATGGGTATAACAGTACAAGTAGACCTAAAGTATCATTATCGCAGGGAACCCGAGTTACTCGACTTGTTACTGTGTGACTCATTAAGGCCGTCGTCTCTCATATTTTGGGACCCTCTGCGAAATTGGGAAAAAAGAGGCCCCTTAGATATACACACCAATGTTAATATATAACTATAAATTAATTTTTAAAAATATCAAAATAATTTTGATAAAAAAAGCTAATGAGGCTCAACCGTTATACTATATGATAAAATAAATTTAGTTTCGTAATAGCAAGTAAACTTCATTGTCATGTTAGTTAACAGTTCACTCTTTCCTAAGGTTGGGACGGGTTTGATCCTCGTTAATACCACCTTCATTTGATTTTTAAATAAAAAAATTAAACTTTGACCTTGTGACTCGTATGTCGCTTATAGAATATTTCAAAGTTTGATTACGGTGAGAAATGAAAATTAAACTTTGACCTTGTGATTCATATGTCGCTTATAGAATATTTTAGAGTGATTATATTGAGAAATGAACTAAGGTAGAAACAAGGGCATCAGCAATAAGAGGTTCATAAAGAAGATTTGTCCACTATTTAAGAGGTTTGTGGACAAATGTAGTACCCAGATATTTTAAGACTTCTAAAGAAGCATCGGGAATAGTGAGAGGACCCTTAGGCTTGATGAGAGGCTACTCGTGAGTGAGGAATGATTGAGCAGTGGACCGAGTGGAAGATGTAGTGGACCGAATAAATGTCACTCGGTAACCTAGTGCATGTACACTCGACCGAGTGGACTCAGCACTCGACCGAGTGCACTATTCTGGGCTGCAAATTCGTGAAAGTCGTGTGACTTGCCCTTTCTTATCCCCTCCATTCCTTCTTCATTTTTCATAATACCAACATCAAAATTCCTCTAAAAACTCCATTGTTGTACTTTGTCACTTGAATTCGAGTTTTCTACTTCATTTCTTCACCTTAATCTTTACTAATTAAGCAAAGTAAGTAATTTTCTCTTTCCTCTTGTTTTCCCCAATTTAATTTTTCTTTAAATCTACTCTAATTTCAAGTTTTACCATTTATTTGCATGTTTTTGTTTAATTTATGGTAGTAATCAACTTTCCCCACCATTATTGATGTCAAATATGAAATTTTCATGTTGAAAATTTGCCCAAATTAGTACATGTCGAAAATTAGGGTTCTTGAGACTAAAGATTTGATTTTTGTGTTTGGTGCTTCGATTAATTTTTCAGTAAGGGCTTAACCTTTGTTGTGGATGCTAGATCTTACCTTATATTTGAAATTTTGACTTAAAATTTACCCAAGAATTTCGAAAAATCTAGTGTTCATGCTCAAATTTTGATTTCATGTGTGAAACTTGATTTAATTGTTTTATAAGACCACCATCCTTGTTAGTAATGCTAAATATTGTCTTAAAACAAAAATTTCGTCGTAAAATGTAACCCAAATTTTCGAGACCCTCATAATATAGACGACAAATTTTGATTTATGCACATAGAACATGGCTTAATTACTTCCTCATATTTCAAACCTTGTTAGTAATGTCATGTATGGTCTTAAAATTTGAATTGAGTCTTAATATGTCCCCAAAATTTTCAAAAAGGGGTACTATACATACCCAAAATTTTGATTTTCATGTTTAATCCTTGTTCCAATTGTGTCACAAGACTCTAATCTATGTTAATGGTGCATTATATTGTCTTAAATTAGCAATTTCGTCTTAAAATCGCCCAAAATTTTGAGCCATATGACATGTATACCGGAAACATTTTCATACTTTATACTTGATTTAAATGTGTTAAGAGTCTTGATTATGGGTGTAAACGAGCCGATCTGATACCGAACTCACTTAGGCTCGGGGTCGGCTCGTATAAAAAAACCAAGCTCGAGCTCGGCTCTTAGCTCGACGAGCCTTCAAAAGTAAAGCTCGAGCTCGGCTCATAAAATTTTGTTTGAGCTTGAGCTCGAGCTCGGTTGCACTGTCAGTCATAATTTATTCTTTGCTAAATTTAAAATGGAAAAATAAATATCTCAAATAGAATAAAATTTTATATTCCACATGTTCTACAAACATAGGGGAAAATTACATCCAGTAGGCTACTACAAATAAAAATGCAAGGCATATAGCCAAAATTTGATAAGATTCGCATCCTTGATTTCTTTCTTTTCGTACGGTAGCTTGATCGCAACATTCCGATCTTGAACCAAAAAATTTATGTAAACTTGTATCAGGAACAATCCCATAGTGCACAGCAAAAGCACACACACATCTGAGACAAAACTTTAGAAATTTAGCATACTCTAGGGTCGCTAACATAGTTTGCTATCGATTTAGCATAAAATAAAACAAATGATATTACACAGACAGAAAAAAAGCAGAATGAATGATTACGACCTTATTTTCAAATATCGGGTATAAGAACAACCTCGTCAATGCTCTCTTCCTTAGTGACCTGTAAAATGAGAGTTTCGTATATGTGATGAACATGGACATAATCATATCAGTAAAGGAACAGAATTTAACTAACAAGTATATATTACCTTCTGYTTTTTCTTTACTCCGTGTAAAGCTCGACACCAATCACCGGCACAAAGCAACACTTCAACTGTCTCGGGAGCTAAAGAAGCACGATATGGATCAATCACCCTACCTCCAGCACTGAAAGTTGCTTCTGAAGCAACTGTTGTTATAGGAACGGATAAYACATCGCGTGCCATTTTAGATAAAATTCKATATTTTAAAGTCTCGGAGCTCCACCACTTCAAAACGTCAAAWTTGAGTGACTCTCCTTGGCCCTCGCAGCGGTAAGTTCCYTCATMAATATATATGTCAAGCTCAGATTTCTCGGTCACATTATTAGAAGAGGAACTCAGATAATTAAAGACATCATAACATCCAAATTCATCGTCAATATTGTTGCTTGTATCRCCATTGTCAGAACTACTTCTTGAATTTTCCTCATTTGCACCCACCCGAGAAGTTTCAAATTCAGCGGCATATTCTAAGTAAAGTGAATACAATGTCTCTTTTATCAACGAAATATGCTCTCTAGCTTCTTCGAGTTTATACATTTTACGAAACACATATTCAACACCCCTCAATTTGTACCTAGGATCTAATATAGCACTCAAAGCCATCAACAAATTACATTCACCCCAATACTTGTCAAATCTTTGTTTCATATTTTTAATAAGATCCTGCATCCATTCCTCCGGATCATTTTGATATTTGTCCAGCACCAATTTTATTCTATAAACCTCCATTAGAAATAAATTAGAAGTAGGATAATCTGATCCCGATATAATATTTGTGACACTTTTAAAAACTTTCAAAACCTCACACACCCTTACAACTCTATTCCAATCATCAACACTAGGACAAGAAGCATAAAATGAATCTTCTTCAGCATATAAAGGAAATACATCCTTAAATTTTAGAGTTGTCGCTAACATTTCATAAGTAGAGTTTCATCTAGTCATATTCTCTAGAATTAACTTTCTATACGACAATTGCATTTGTTTAACTTTCTCCGCAAATAATACCCGTCTTTGTTCACTAGCTCTTATATATTCTACACTATCATGAACTTTGTCAATAATATGCTTAATGGATTCAAGTCCAAATCGAACAATGATGTTCAAAATATGCGCACAACAACGGACACGAAAAACTTTACCATCACAAATCAATCTTTTTGTTCTTGAAAAAGTCTCCCTCAAATTCTTTATGCAAGAATCATTAGCTGAATCATTGTCAACTGAAATCGTAAAAATCTGCAATTTTGATGACTAAAAATCGTAAATTTACCCCTTTAATGTAACTAGAAACGACAGCAAAGATATTGCATAAAAACTACAAGAAACAATATATTACCTTATTCTATATTCCTCAATCTTGCAAGCACCTATATATAGCATTGGATAGTTGTTGATCTTTACGAGGGGGAGGTAAATGAAAGAAATTTAAAACTCGTTTTTGAAGCTTCCAGTTTGAATCGACAAAATGGCCCGTAACAACCATATATTCCATCTTTTGAGGAGAAGACTGCCACAAATCAGTTGTTAAACAAATCTTTCCAACTTGCTTTAAAACGGTTTTCAGTTTCTTCATTTCTTGTTCATACACCTTAACACAATCAGTTTCCTGGTAATACGAGATATCTTTGTCCACTCAGGTCGTGCCCTTTTCATCATCAAGTTATAACCTTCCTCTTCCAATATTGAAAATGGGTGTTCATGCATAACTATCCAGTGGGCAGCGACCTTTCTCATTCTTAACATATCAAGCTTACCATCATGAAGGGGTGGAAGGATTGTAGTACTACGACCCTCGTCATTAGACTCGACTGGCAGAAAATTTAATTTCTTTTGTTTTCTCTTATGGATGTGCTTCTTTGTACATTTTTCTAAATGACGAGACAAATGTGAAGTAGGTCCACCCTTTCGGTATGACAATAAAATATTACAGTACTTACATTTTGCCTTCTTCACACCATTCCCAAGTGTCTGAACTGATAAATCATCCCACCATAGAGCCATTTTCTTTGATTTTGGCATAAAAGGGTCATCCTCTATACCYGGGTCATCCACATCAACATCTATGCCTTCATTAGCTTTGTCTTCATTTTATACTTCATCAGCCTCAACCATTTGAATCTCGTTGTCTAAGTGAACAATAGGATTTTCATTAACATGGTTTTCCATATTTTCTATTGCAATTAGAAGATGGCTATGTAATTTAAATAATCATTCAATAATAATAATCAAATAATGAATTTAGATTATAAATGTATCAAACAGGTAACAATTTATCTCATAACATAGTGTTAGACCCAAAAATATGCCAAATCCAAGACGCTCCTCAAGAATCCGAAAGTCAACAAAGGAGGATGCATTTGAGTATGACTAGCAAAAATCAAGGAAACGAGTTTATCAATAATAAGAGAATATTGGATTAGCATGAATTAGGGGAGCAATAAATCAGTAACAAGGTGCATATCAAGCCAAGAATCATTTGACGAGCCAAATCTCAGTCATGAAGATTGGAATAGAATAAATTAATTATGGATAGTAATGTGATAGCAAGACATCAGAAAATCATTGTTCTCTTATTATTTATCTTAGTTTCTTCAGTATTAATATTAATTTAGAGTTATACTGAGTAATTCACAAATTAGAGAACATTAGAACGAATTACTGCAAACAAATCCTGATTATCAAAATTTTATGGTTAAAAAGCAATTTGAAGAATTAGAATAATACCTACTTTTAGTTGCTCTTGCACACCCCAAACAAAACAAGGAAGGATTCACTAGATGGCTCTTCACAACACCAAGAAAATAACAAATACCCATTATCAAAGACTTCAAGGTGAATAAATAGAAGGATCAAGGATTGTTAAAAATCGGGCAATGTAAAGTCATAGAACTGAGGGGGCAAAATTTTACTGGAAAAGGAAGAGAAGTTGATTATAATTAATTGGGAAGGGGAAGGTTTGGTGAGACGATGGAAAAAATGATAAGACTATAAGAATACAACTATTATCCTTCTTTTAATGCTTTGTTTTATTGATGCTTGGAAACTACAATTTTTTAATGTTGTTTCAGTGCATTGTTTTTATTATAAGATAAGATGTAACATTATCCATAGTTATCAAGTATTTCATTTTAAAAATTATACCAAAATAAAAGTATTCGAGTTCGAGCCGAACTCTAGTAAGCTCGGGCTCAGGCTCGTATCACCACAGTTGGGCTCGGGCTCGGCTCGAGCTTGTGTTTGACCGAGCTCGAGTCGAGCTTTGACCGAGCCGATCCCGAGGGCTCTACGAGCCGGCTCTGTTTGTTTACACCCCTAGTCTTGATAATAACTAGAAATGTGGTATGTCGTTTTGACTTGGGATTTTGATGTTGCATTAATTCACAAATTCTTATTTTTCTGGAAAACTAGTGTCTTGAGTAAACTTTTGGTTAATTGAAATTCAAGGAAACCGTGTAAAAAATTTCTACTCAAATCATTGAAAGTAAACTAGAAGTGTGGTGAATTTCCAATTTATTTCAAGTTGTCTTAAACTCTCATCTTTTTTACCTAACCTTGTCGTATGAATAGATTTTGTAGAAGGTCAAGGCCACAAAGAAACACCTGGAGCAACCTTGGGAAGCAACCCCGCCAAGAACCAGAGGCACAACCCGTGATAGAAGCCCCAGGATTTCCGGTCATTGAGTTTGTAAGTGAGGTTCAAAAGAACACATTTCTTGCTTTAGTCGAAAGATGTATCACCCCGACTAGATGTGTGTCAGTAGATGCTTTGAGAGAGTTAGGTATTGTGGTGGAGATGCATGATATCTTCGACATTCTTGGGATGGAAGGATTGTACGACCTTGAAGAGGTGACCTACCAAAACCTTACCCAAGAGTTTTAAAGCTCTTTTGCATACAATAAGGAAAACCATTCGGTGAGCTTTAGGCTTAAGAATACCTTGTTTCACTTGACTAGTGACGAGTTTGCGAACCGTTAAGGGGTGGAAAAGAGTTTCGGGTTTGACCATGATAAGGTGGAAAAGGCCCTGATGTAACACCCCCATTTATTTAAGAGCCTTTAGCAAGACATTCTCAAATAAATAGAATTGTTACCATCTCAGAGATTCCGAGATAGTGAATAACAAAGATAATAAACCAAAGTACTTTAAATAGATTTAAACTGAAAAGGCTTCATTACACGCGTTCAACTAATAAAGATAATTAAACTACAACGTCGCATCGGAAATAAATAAATAATGTCGTAGTAATAAATAACAACTCTGAGACTAAGTGATCTAAGACTCTAGGTAGACTCCATGATCTGCTCCTCACGTCCCAGCATCCAAATACCCTGCTACTTTAATCTGCTCCCCAATTAACCGGAAATATTAATTGATTCACCACAGGACGCCATCAATTAAAGCAGGCATCAATTTTATTTTGACATAGACAGGAAACACACAAGTTAACCAATGGTCGAGTAGGATAAATAAACAACATATAACACACATGATATAAATGCAATGCATGATCCTAGTATGTCTATATGCAACTATCCTATATGAATGCATTGTATGTGCGCAATTCTCCGAGACACCCGATCATCCTCCCAATCCCTAGCCCGAGGAAAACTCATCATCCCAACCGAAGTTGAGGTAAAATCATCCTAGAGACAGGTCCTGCAGAACCAGTCCTGAGGAAAACTCATTCGTAACCAATGCAGTATGATATGATATGCAGTGCAACTACTAATGCAAACAATAATAATATAATGCAACCATCTCAGACATGAACTGAGGAATCCAACATAATCAATTCACGATAAATAATGCATGCCAACACATATTCCACGTAATCATCCAGTCACGTACACAATTAACAAATAGTAAATAAATAAGTTGAGTAGTTTATCCTACCTTTTAACAATTAATCCAATTATGCTAGCAATCCAATTAAAATTGCTCCTTAACAAAACCTTCCCCTAACAATTACAAATATTTTTGATTACTAATTATCCTATGTAAACCTAAACAAAAATTAAGGAATTATAAAATGAATTACGTAAACTAATTACTAAAACCCGTTCCAAAAACTAACACAAATTCTCTCACACTACCCGCACAAACCCGCGACAACACACCCTCCTTACGACGCCCATCACCACCACCACGACCAACCACTGCCGCCACATGCACCACCCTCCTGGCCTCCTTACTACCGTTAACCCAAACCACCAACACCCCTGGCCTCAACTCTCACCCATCTACCCACAAAAGCTAGCCCTAGGTCACGACTCATCCGCACAACAACAACACTCTCAAACAGTTCCGGCCACCATCGTACTAACCACCGTACTCCACCACCTATCCGCCACAGACTCGGTCGCCCAACCACCTGAAACGCCGACATACTCTCCCCTTGTCACGACAACCAACAAACACGGTGCAGAACTCATCTTAAATCATGAGACACAACCCACAAACACACAATCCCCCTTGGTCAATGACACGGTCAAAGGGTCATGACGGTCAATGGCGAACTATGCTAGATGACTAGGCGGTCGCACACCTATCAAAGATAATTACCCTAGACTTGGCTAACAAATTAATGTAGTAAGGTAGGAAGGTAAGGGTCGAACCATAGAGAAATGGGAGTTACTTTACGAATTCCTATGGTTAGGTCTCTATCAAGATCGTGTTACTTTTTTTCGTTTGGAGTTTGGTAAAATGCAATGTAAATAAAAATGATTTATAAACAGTTATAATTAAATGCATAATGAAGATAAATGTTTAGGTCTATTGACAGCCACCTCTCGATATTATTTTCGACCTTAGAACGAGTTCTAACGAGTTCTCGCTATGGCTAGATCGGTCTACTACAACATGCTTAGTCTAATTCAAATTCGTGCCCCTCGACTTATAGAATGAATTAACACATTTAACCAAAGATTGTGATCAATAATCTAAGATTAACAAATACAATACAAACATGTGTAGAAACAGTTATGCAACATTATAACATTCTAATCTAACATGATTAAATAGCAACTAATGCATGGCTCTCCTAATCCATAGACAAAAGAAAACTACTCACTCATAGTGAAAGTAACAATAACTAAAAATGAAGTACTTTGCATAAACATAATGATAAAAATATAATAACCAAAAGAGGAATAAGGAAAGTATAAACTAAACTAATTAACATAAATAAGATAAGAAACTAATGATAAAATGCTAAATGAAAATTTAGTGGAAATGCTTTGATGATTACTAAATGTAAATTGCATAATAAAAACATAAAGTAGATTACTATCAAATGAAATGTAAATAACTAAATAACTAAATAAAAAATGTAAATAACAAAAGAAATTAACAAAGGAAATTATAATGTAAATACTAGAATGTAGAGATTACCGAAATGAGATTGCAAAATGAAGAACAATGTAAACCAAAGAACTTATATTGAAATTGCAATTTAACTAAAGGATTGTATTGTGATTACAAAATGTAAATGTAAACTAATTTCTGAAACTAAAGAGAAAACTAAGAGAAAGATTTAAGAGAATGAGATAATAGAATATATAGAGTGTAAAATTGATGCATAACAAGGTCGGGATTAGCACCCCTTATATAGTAATCTAAGGGTGAAACGTCAAAAGGGCAATGCAAGAGAGCTCGGAAGTTGGTGAGCTCGATCTTCAAAGTTGATATACACGAGACGGTGGAAGTCTAGCACGACTTAAACTTGCGCTTCTCGGGAGGCAACCCGAGCTTATTTTGTGTTTTTATTTTTATTTATTTTATTTTTCATCATTTTATTGTTTTTATTTGAATATGGACAATTTATTTTTAGAATTAGTTAGAATTTTTGGTGGTTATTAAGAGGAAATGAAACGTAAATGAAGTGTTGGGACGGTATTGCACGCATCCCCATGCTGCAACCCCGTTCAGGAACGTAAGTTTCAAATTTCAAAGACGGAATTAATAAAGCCCATTGTGGAGAAGTCAACGCGGAGATACGGTTAACCCCGATCGGGGACATGAGTTTGTGATTTCCTGGCCTTTATGTCATTTCGACACTTAGCCAAAATCACACCTATGCTCAAGTAAGTTATTTTCGACACTCTATACTTCATTTTCTCTCATTTTTCT
>VHZZ01016297.1:14297-25135 GCA_009801015.1 Silene noctiflora
AATTTTATTCTTAAGATCTAGGGTTTCCATTTAACCTAGATCTTGGCCTCTATTATAAAAGAAAATCGTGCCATAGAAAATAACAAGACTTTTCCGCGCATAATTTTTATCAAGCAAAACATCATTTTTGAGAAAAACTATTTGGCATATTTTCGAAAAGAAAAAGTCGTGTGGTATTTTCTTCGTGCTTCAATTCTTTAATATCGTTATAAGATAATAGCGCTTAACTTGTTTCTTACTCGTTCATTTGTGAACACTAGAAGAACAATCAAAAGCACTTTCTTATTACCGTAAGAAAAGTCGAGTATTTAACGGTACTCGTAGTGTGTTGAGTATTTAACAGTACTCGTAGTGTGTTGAGTATTTAAAGATACTCATATTGTCTTGAGTATTTAACGGTACTCAAATAGAGTTACAACTAGAGTTAGTTGTACGAGTTAGATTAGTAATTTTGTAATCCGTAGAAAGGTACTAAAATTATTAATCGAGAATAGTGGACGTAGGTTTCGACTTGTGAAACTGAACCACTTCAAAAATCCGGTGTCCTCGTCTCTTTCATTTGTTTTCGCGTTTTTCCATTGCTCAAGTTACTTAGGTTTAATCAATAAACCTCAAGTAAACATTTTATCACGCTTAATACGGCATTAGTTTTGAAAAACGAAAAAAGTTTAGATACTCAATTAACCCCCCTCCCCCTCTTGAGTATCTTGGATCAATAGACTCTTCATTATTCGTTATACATCGTTAATTCATATAATTCGTATATAATTCATATGTTTACGATAATTCACATATAATACGTAAATAATAATTAATTAGTAATTGATATATAATATAATTCGTAAAGTTCTATAATGATCGAATAATGAATAAATTATAAAGTATCTATTTTTAGGTGACGAATTCGTGGTGGAGTATTACTAATTGATTGATGGGATTGCTGACGGAATTTGCTAACTGTGAAGGTAGGATATACCTACTCATCTATGTCTTATATATGATTATTGTGGTTGATTGACTTATATGAATATTGGATGGTTGTTGATTGTATATGATCTGGATGCATGAGATTAAATTGATTGAGTTGGCATGTATTATGCATTGTTTAATTATTGATTGGCATGGCATGCATTTGCATTAAGTCAGATGTCGGAATTAATTGCTGGAATGGCAATGGAATTGAATTGGAGTTGTAAATGGTGGCGAAGATTGGGCACATGGCTTGTCTGCAGGCCTGACCATGGTGTCCTCAGGCGTTGTCCTGGATCTCAACGACGGTTGAGTTGTACCTCGGCCTAGGGAATGGCGGGGGCGGGTGAATCGGGCTGTGATCACGTGGTAGACTGAAGTTGTGTGATGTGTCGAATGCGGAGGTACATCAGTTGTATGGTCTCATCATATTATATGGATTTATTATTGTTGCGTTGTTTAAGTATATTCTACTCAACCTCGTGGTTGACCGTGTATTCGTGAACACCTTTGATGAACCAACTTTGGGGAGCAGATTGATTGACAGGACATCAGTAGACTAAGATGAGAGCTGGACGGCATGAGGCAACATGAGGACCTAGAATTTTAGATCACTTTAGTTTAATTACTCAGTTTTATATTCCGCTGTGACTGTATTTTTTATTATAAGTAATTTTTATATTGGTTTGTAATAATTGGCCTCAACGCTAAGCTTTAATTTAAACTACTGTTGTTTCGTTATCTTTGTTATTCACTACCTCAGGAAAGTGAGATGGTAACAGTCTTATTTATTTGGGAATGTCTTGCTAAAGGCTCATGAGTAAATGTGGGTGTTACAAAGTGGTATCAGAGCGAACGTTCCTCAGGCCTAAACAAATGGACCCAATGAATCTAGGATGTGTCTAATAAAATGAACTCGGGGTAGAAACTGTTAGGAGCCCTCTTAGGATTGGATTGAGTTAGGGGCCCCCACAAACCAAACTTCTGGCCCTTCCAGTTTTGAACCCGTTACCTTGAGAGATTGAACGAGTGGGTTAGTTAGTAATATTTTGTGTCTTAAGGGTCAATTGTTTGCCTTGAGATAGAAATTTCAAACTTTATTGCAGGATGCGGATTAAGGTAAGTAGTATGTGATGATATTACGCTTAAGGCCGCGTGAAAATGCGAGATGTTGTTGCAATTTTGTCTATTGGATAGATTATACGTACATTATGATTATAAGATGAATATCAATGTGAAATTTCTTCGTTATGTGTGATATAATGTATGTGTGTTTTATGCATGGATGATTGTATGTATTACATGAAGTAGAATTATCATGTCTAGTGATATGCGGAATGTGTTGCCCTATGCCATGCATAGTTTAGTATATTTAATTGTCGATGGTTATGGTATAAGTTGAGGGGATGTCACGGTTTTGGTTGGACCGTGGGGTAGGAGAGTGAGCTTACGGTGGTTGGTCAGCCATTAGGCCAGCTGATCAACCCCACGTTGTTTTGGTTGCAGGAAATAACTGTTTTTTTAACACCCAATGCCTAAATTCTTAAGCGAAAGCTTATATGTATTTGTTTATCTTATATTAGAACCATGCCTCCTAAAAGAGCTACACCTGCACCCACTACCATGTCACAAGAGGAGATTAATCGACTGTTTGCTATGAATGAGGCATTGGCTACTACATTGAAGTCAAAGGGAGACAATCAGGATTCAGCTAAGGTGAGTGCTACCATTGCAAGGCACAATCCTACTATGTATGACGGATTGGGAGAGCCATCTTTACGGGGAGATTGGCACAGGGAGTTTGACAATCTGTTTGATGATTAAAAGTCCTACGGAGATGCAGCCTATAACCCCTATGTGAAGTGGTCGACATTCATGAAGTTGATGGGAGTTGTCTTGTTTCCCGAGCATATCAAGAGCAAGATGAGGGTCAAGTTTGACTCTTTTAAGATGAGAGGGGATATGACGGTGGAGACTTACTATAATAGATTCATGGAACTCTCTGAGTATGTAGCTGACTTAAACTTCAGTGAGGAGATCTAATCACCCAGGTTTGAGAAAGGATTGACGATGGATATTAAGAAAAGGCTGACGGCTGGTCAACCAGAAAGCATGGACGATATCTATCAACGATCCGGGCATACAGAGAGAGTTGTGGATATGCTTAAGGAAGAAAAGAAGGGGAAAGGAGAGAAAAAGGAAGGGTGATGCCACATGAGAGGGAGGAAGTAAGAAGCAAAATGTCAATCAATATCTTTTCTCTAACAATGTGTCGGCAGGATATTTTAGCCACGGTAATGGAGGTCGAATGGTGTCAGGAGGAACTGGAGGGACCAAGTGTTTTCGATATGGGAAGTTTGGACATAAGAAGGCGGATTACCAAACTAATTTATCTAATAAAGGTGGAGGTTATCGCACTCCTGCTTCAGGCTATGTGAATAATCAGAGATTTGGTGGCTGGAATAATCAAGGGAACTTAGGATTAGAAGAATTTGATGTGATAATGAATAGTGGAGGACAGCAGACATGTATAGCTGGGAGTAGTCAGGGAGGAGCTAAGAGCGCTGGAAAGCTATTTATGATGGGGAAAGAAGTTGCAGAGGAGGATGCTCACGTTGTCACGGGTATCTTTCCTGTGAACTCTTTTCCTACCTATGTTTTATTTGATTCGGGGGCTACCCATTCATTTATTGCTAGTGAACATGCTAGGAACTTAGGATTAGAAGAATTTGATGTGATTAAAGATGTAGTTGATATACCTTTGGGAGACTCAATACCTTGTAATCCAGTCTATAAGAATGTTCCTGTTAAGATTGGGGAGATTGTGTTTCTTGCAGACTTAATTGAAATTCCTTTGGGAGGTTTTGAAGTAATCCTTGGGATGGATTGGTTGGGGAGATAAAGAGCCTTTATTGATTGTCACCAAAACAAAGTCACTTTGAAAGGACCTAAGGGTGTAAGAGTATCTTATAAGGGATTTGTGGTCAAACTAAAGATGAAGCTTATATCGACAGTTACTTTGAAATCGTGTTTAAGGAAGGTAGGACAATTAATTATGTGTCATGTAAGGGATATGAGGAGTGAAGCGCTGAATGCTGGAGATATCGAAGTAGTAAGGGATTTTCAGGATATGTTTCAAAAGGAGATACCTAGATTACCACCTCAAAGGGATATTGACTTTGAAATCGGCTTAAAACCTGGAACTAGACCTATTTCTAAGGCACTCTACAGAATGGCACCTAAGGAGATGGAAGAGCTCAAGACGCAGTTGAATGAGTTGTTATAAAAGGGCTATGTGAGGCCAAGTGTGTCACCTTGGGGAGCACTTTTGTTATTCGTAAAGAAGAAGAAGGATGGGAGCATGAGACTGTGCATTGATTACAGGGATCTGAATAATGTGACTATAAAAAATAGGTACCCTTTTCCTCGAATTGATGACCTATTTGACCAGTTAAGTAGGACTGAAGTATTTTCTAAAATTGATTTGAGGTCGGGATACGACCAATTGAGGATTAAGGATGAGGATATTCCAAAGACCGCATTCAGGACTAGATACGGACACTATGAATTCGTAGTTATGCAATTTGGACTAACTAACGCACCAGCAGTCTATATGGACTTGATGAATCGTGTGTTTAGTCCCTATTTGGATCAGTTTGTAGTTGTCTTTATCGACGATATCCTGGTGTATTCTAAGGATAAGGAAGAGCATGAGAATCATTTGAGGATTATATTGCAGACCTTGAGGGAGAATAATCTGTATGCTATGTTGAATAAATGTGAGTTTTGGTTGGAGAAAGTTGCTTTTCTAGGGGCACGTTATATCAAAGGATGGTGTGTCGCTGGACCCAAGTAAGATTGAAGCTGTTTCCAAGTGGGAAAGATTGAAGAATGTAGGGGATATTCGAAGTTTTATGGGGTTAGATGGCTATTACGGGAGAGTTGTAAAGGACTTCTCGAAGTTAGCTAAGCCTTTGACTAGTTTGATGAGAAAGGAGTGTAAGTTCAAATGGGATGAGAGTTGTGAGAAGGCATTTCTAACCTTAAAGGAACGCTTGACTACAGCTCCTATTTTGACTTTACCTGAAGGGAGTGAGAATTTTGAGGTGTATACGGATGCCTCGAAAAATGGATTGGGATGTGTGTTGATGCAGAATGGTAAAGTGATCGCTTATTCTTCAAGACAGCTGAAGCCATATGAGGAGAATTACCCAACACACGATCTTGAATTGGGAGCAGTGGTGTTTGCACTTAAATTGTGGCATCATTATCTCTATGGGGCTACTTTTAAAGTGTTTTCTGACCACAAGAGCTTGAAATATATTTATACCCATAAGGAATTAAATATGAGAAAAAGAAGGTGGATTGAATTGATTGGAGACTATGATATGGAGATCGTGTACCACGAAGGGAAGGCTAACGTTGTGGCAGATGCACTGAGTACGAAGTCAGTTCATGCACTATGTACTGTTATGTCAAGGATAAGGTTGCAAGAGGAAGTAGAAAGAATGGGAATTTGTATGATTCGGAAAGGTGAGTCGATGGGAGACTTGACAGTAGAGGTAAAGTTATACGCTGAGATCAAGGAAAAAAAAAGAGGATGAGAAGCTCAAGAAGTGGCGCGCAATCATGGAGAGTGCCATGGGGACAGATGAAAATTTTAAGTTTGAGATTCACGAGGATAGAAGTCTTAGGTTTGCAGGAAGGTGGTGTGTACCAAGTGATGAAGTGTTAAAGTAGAATATTTTAACTGAAGCTCATTCTACTCCATATTCTGCTCATCCTGGAGGAGATAAGCTATATAAGGATTTGAAGAAAATTTTCCGGTGGCCTAATATGAAGAAGGAAGTGGCTGAGTTTGTTGCTAGATGCTTGGTTTGTCAAAGAGTRAAGGGAGAACATAAGAGACCTSARGGTAAGATTCAATCGTTAGATGTACCTGAATGGAAATGGGAGAGTATTTCAATGGATTTCATAGTAGGATTGCCTAGGACTCAAAAGGGGAATAATATGATATGGGTRATAGTGGATAGATTGACTAAGTCAKCTCACTTCATTCCTATGAAAGACACTTGGAGTAAAGCTGAGTTGGCTAAAGCGTATATCAAGTATGTGGTGAAGCTCCATGGTGTGCCTAAGGACATTGTTTCTGATAGAGATTCAAGGTTTTTATCTAAGTTCTGTCAAGAGCTACAATCTTTGATAGGGACTCCGTTAAAGATGAGCACTAAATTTCATCCAGCTACTGATGGTCAGACTGAAAGGACAATTCAAACCCTGGAGGATATGCTAAGAGCCCGTGTGATGGAGTTTGGAGGATCATGGGAGGATAGGTTGGATTTAATATAATTTCCATACAATAATAGCTATCATGCTAGTATTTGGTATGGCACCTTTTGAAGCTTTGTATGGTAGGAAGTGTAGAAGTCTAGTTTGTTGGGATGATAGAGTTGATGTGATTGTATTAGGACCTGAAATGATACAAGAGATGGTGGAGCAAGTGCAAGTGATTCGGCAAAAATGCGTGCATCGCATGATAGGCAGAAAAGTTATGCAGATTTAAAGAGAAGTGAGATAGAATTTGTGGTAGGGGACAAAGTGTTGTTGAAAGTGTCTCCAATGAGAGGAGTAATGAGGTTTGGTAAGAGAGGAAAGCTAAGTCATAAATTTATTGGACCATATGAGATTTTA
Source organism: Silene noctiflora (assembly GCA_009801015.1). Classification (NCBI taxonomy): domain Eukaryota; kingdom Viridiplantae; phylum Streptophyta; class Magnoliopsida; order Caryophyllales; family Caryophyllaceae; genus Silene; species Silene noctiflora. The sequence goes on from VHZZ01016297.1 coordinate 20,958, forward strand.
GATAGAGTGGGAGAAGTAGCTTATCGTTTGGCATTACCTCCTACTTTGGATAAAGTCCNCTTATCGTTTGGCATTACCTCCTACTTTGGATAAAGTCCTTAATGTGTTTCATGTTTCACAGTTAAGGAAGTATGTGAGTGACCCTACCCATGTTTTGGAGCCTGGACATGTAGAGATTAATGAACAACTGTCGTATGTACAAGAGCCAAAGGAGATATTAGATAGGAAGGTTAGGAAGACTCGTAATGGTGAGACGGTTTTGGTAAAGGTGTTGTGGTCTAATCACGAAGTGGAGGAAACTACTTGGGAAGCTGAAGTAGTAATGAGGGAGAAATATCCTCATTTATTTGTTTAAGGTATGTTGGTTACGGGGACGTAACCCTTTTTTTAATGGGATAGGATGTGACACCTCGGATTTTCGAGCTTTTTTTGTGCTTAGTTCTCTATAATGGTAGGTTAAATGTGTAAAGATGTGTGATAGTTGTGTCAATATGGATATAGTAGTAAGGCTTTCGTAGCATTCTTGGGCGAACTTCGAGACGAAGTTCATTTTAAGGGGGGAAGACTGTAATACCCCGTAATTTAATAAAGTTTATATGAATAATAAACGTAAATGTCAATATTAATTGAAAGTCTTGTGATGATAGTTAATTATAAGTCGGTGTGGATATTCGGAATTTGATAATAAATAATAATAAACGATAATTAATAATAATTAATAGACGATAATAATAATGATAATATTCGTATTAGTATTCGTGTTATAATGGGACTTGTATTGGGCTTGACTTAGTATAAATAGAAAGGCATAGACCAAACCCTAATCTTTACAATCATAATTCTAAAATTTCGTAACCTAGAGGAGATCTAGAAGGAGAGAACTTTGCATAATCGATAGAAGGTAAGACGCTTTCATAATTTTAATTAATTCGTTTAATCATTCACCTAGCTAGAATTAGAGATCGACGCAATTGTTATACGAAACACCTAGGACTCGTGTTTTGACCATGACCCATACCCTAGACTGTCGTGGCCCTATACTGACCTAGGTTCGGCCGTCGAAGGTGGCGATCGTGGCCGGAGAAGCACAAAACAGATGGGGACAGGGAGAGTTTGTGTGCGGGTTTCGAATGCAAATTGGGACCCGTATCTTGACCCGTTGGACCTGGGGTTGGTTTGGTTTGTTGCAGGGAAGGAGTCGACCAAGGGCGAATGGTTGTGGTAGCCGGCGGTGGCCGTTGGTGCGCGTGGTGGACGGAGTATCGCAAAACAGGTGAAGGTTTGCATATTGGTGCAACCGTCTTAAGACGGGTTGTATGGTCGTCGAGGTTGAAGGGACCTCACTGCTGGAACCACCATATGTCAGAGGCGATGTAGGTGGCAGCCAGTAGTGGCGTGGTGGTTGTTGTGGTGGTTTATGGGTGTTTCGAAAGGTGTTTATGGTTGTGTGCGTGTGTGTAAGAGTGAGTTAGGGCTGGTGGTTTTGACGCGGTGGTTTGGTTAGTCAGGGACCCAGTTGGACGGTGGTGACCACCGTGGTGCAAGGTGGCTGACCACGGTGGGTCAGGTGGCCAAGGGTTGTGTAGAAGATCGTGAGTGGTGGTGTTTGTGTGCGTGTCTATCGAGGGGTGTGAGGTTGTGTTAGTTATTCTTTATACATCGTTAATTCATATCATTCGTATATTATTCATATGTTTACGATAATTCACATATAATACGTAAATAATAATTAATTAGTAATTGATAAATAATATAATTCGTAAAGTTCTATAATGATTGAATAATGAATAAATTATAAAGTATCTGTTTTTAGGTGACGAATTCGTGGTGGAGTATTACTAATTGATTGATTGGATTGCTGACGGAATTTGCTAGCTGTGAAGGTATGATATACCTACTTAACTATGTCTTATATATGATTATTGTGGTTGATTAACTTATATGAATATTGGATGGTTGTTGATTGTATATGATCTGGATGCATGAGATTATATTGATTGAGTTGGCATATATTATGCATTGTTTAATTATTGATTGGCATGGCATGCATTGGCATTGAGTCGGATGTCAAAATTAATTGCTGGAATGACAATGGAATTGAATCTGAGTTGTAATTGGTGGCGAAGAATAGGCCCATGGCTTGTCTGCGGGCCTAACCATGGTGTCCTCAGGCGTTGTCCTTGATCTCAACGACGGTTGAGTTGTACCTCGGCCTGGGGAATGGCAAGGCGGGTGAATCGGGCTGTGATCACATGGTGGACTAAAGTTGTGTGATGTGTCGGATGCGGAGGTGCATCAGTTGCATGGTATCATCATATTATATGAATTTATTATTGTTGCGTTGTTTAAGTATATTCTACTCAACCTCGTGGTTGACCGTGTATTCGTGAACACCTTTGATGAACCATCTTTGGGGAGCAGATTGATTAACAGGACTTCATTAGACTAAGGTGGGAGCTGGACGGCGTGAGGCAACAGGAGGACCTAGAAGTTTAGATCACTTTAGTTTAATGACTCAGTTTTATATTCCGCTGTGACTGTATTTTTTATTATAAGTACTTTTGATATTGGTTTGTAATAATTGGCCTCAACGCTAAGCTTTAATTTAAAGTACTGTTTTTTCGTTATCTTTGTTACCACTACCTAAGGAAACTGAGATGGTAACAGTCTTATTTATTTGGGAATGTCTTGCTAAAGGCTCTTGAGTAAATGGGGGTGTTGCACTTTCCTTCATGTTGGTCATATTATAATTTAACTGAAATTGGGTAAATCCTTTGACCTGTGAGAGGGAGTGGAGAACTCGGTCCACAACATGCTCCTTCGGGATCTTACATCCTATCCCATCTAGAGTTTCCACGTACTAAATCATCTTAAGTGCGTGTGAACTCACAGGTTGAGAAAATATTGTAGAAAGCCTCGAAAACACCTTATATGTTGTGTGGAATTTGATGCCTTGTCGCTGTAATGTAGAATCCATTGCAAAAATCAAAACGTTTTTGACCGCAAGATATTCCCTTTGGTACTCTTCGTAAGCGTCCCTTACAACGGCGGTAGTTCTTCTGTTCGGTAAAGGGGGCGAGGGATCGGTAAGATAACGTAATTTGTCATCGCCTGCGGCAGCTAATCGAAGTTGTTCTTCCCAATCTTTAAAATTACTACCGTTAGCATTTAAAGTGTGTTTGTCCATAAAAGAACGGAGCCATAAATCTTTAGATATTGTTGCGGTTTGACTAGATGAAGCCATCATGATTACTACAAAAACGGAAATGCAAGGAAAAATTAACATTTATCGTGAATTTACTTGTAAAACAATTTTAACAAGTTTGCATTTATATAATGATCTCCCACTGAATTATATAAACGATTCAAAGACCCATCTTTATATAAACTCAGGCACGGTGAGCCGATACATCCCTTATTTATATAAATTTGGTGAGTCAACTATTTGACTGATTCAACTATTAGAACTCTTGGTTGAAGGATTTTCTTAAATTCTATCTTTAGCCCCGGAACCAAATAAGGGCACGGTGGGCCGATTCATCTCATACTTGTTCCGTTGAGTCCAACCAAATTTCGCCTGTAATAACATTTATCACCCTACTTACCCAACGTAAAAAGAGAGCACCCCGGTGAGCYGAGCCTACCMCCTAATGAAGAAGGAATTCATAGGTGTTACTATTTGGTAAGGCTAATCTCAATTTAGAAAAATTGGGAGATCTTACCAATTAAATTGTCTATCACTTTTAAGTGAACTAAATAAGTGAATGCTAGACAATTTAATCGATTACAACAAAAATAAAATATGTCGTCTTTTGGAACCTCCGTCTTGAAGAAAACTCAAACTAAGAAAACTACTATAATAAAATTACATAGCTTTTCCTATTATACAATAATTTGTAATAAAATTAAAACTATTATTTAAATACAAATTGCCGATACGAAATCATATTTAATTACAAACCAATCGGTATACCCTTACATTACGGGTTATACCGATTTCTAACTACGGCCATATAAGGTAAAATTACATAAGTTAAATACAATAACATTCATTCATCAACATGAATAAAAATATGCAATGTGTAAAAAAAACATGTCAAATCGTCCAACTTACCAACAATTATACCGAGAGCTCGGTATTGCGGAAATGAACATTTTTAACAATTAAAAATTCATAA
>VHZZ01016310.1:14923-31787 GCA_009801015.1 Silene noctiflora
ATCTTATTTGTTATGCATGCATGTAGATCTAAATAATTAGTGAGTTAATTATAAAATCTGTATGTTCACATCCAGTATGTGTTTTCCTTCATTAATGCTAGTCAAATCCACTTTTATATAATAACTTGAGCACTTCACTCCCAAAAACCTTTTTGTTATGTCACCTTGTTGGGCAAGAGACGATCTTTGGCCTTTACCTTTGTAAAGAATCCGAGACTTGCCATGTCATATGTCACTAACATCATATGTATCATCCTTCCATTCCATCTGATCGCCTATGACGAAAGCATTTAGTGATTGTGGACGAAAGTAGCCTAGTTTAACACCACTTAGAGGTGACTTGTTTGTATCCTTTTGGACTTAGTGGTTTGGAGAACTAGTATCTACGATGGAGTGTGTACCCTTAAACTGCTTCCCTTTTACTTGATTTCCACCACTTAGATGAGGAAAGTGGTCATTCTTTTTGTAGATGCATCCTTGGATTTGTTTGTGTGCTTTATGTAGAATGCATCGCCATTTTGGCAAGCCCCACCTTGCCTTGCAAGAAGGCATTCTACCTCATGAATGTCTTATTGTGAGTTTAAGGGGCGGAGCGAGACCCGCTAATTGTCTCGTGTCGGATATGCTATTAGGTTTAGTTTAAATAAAGGGTCTTAGTTTTTGTCACCTCTTTACTCGGGACGATAAAGGTTCGGTTTAGGGATATTTGATGCGGTTGTAAAGAGCGCACTTTTAACCCCCCAATAAACTTTGTTTAGCATGCTTATTTGCACTTATTAGGGTCATTTCAGCATCTTTAGCTTCTTATTCGCTATTCTATGAGATTCTAGCCCATTTGTAGGAAATGAAGCAAAATGAGCGGAAATCGTGCATAAATGGAGCATTTAGGAGCTTTATTGACAGTACTAATGACCAAGCATGAAGAGGTGACGGAAAACAAGGACCATAGCAAAGTTTTAAGGCAAAATGAAGCAAGGCCCCATGACCTAGGGTGATCCCCACGACTTATGGGGCAACACTTGAACTAAGAGCAACTTACCAGTGGAAGTCGGGCTAGCCAACAAACAACTCAGGCGAGCCACCAGCCGACTCGGGCGAGCTGACCACTAGGTCGGGCGAGTTCTTAGCCAAAGCTCAACCCAACAACACCCAAGTCGGGTGAGCTCCAAGGAAGTCGGGCGGGGAACTCTGAACTCCGCCTTCTTTTAGGTCATTTGCAACACTTAATTAGCCTCTAAACCTTGTATAAATATAAATACCCTCTCATTCTCAATTAGAGGACACACACGCCATTAGAGGGATAATTAAGAAGTATTACTTTAATCACTTTCAATTAGTTTAATCTTTCCTTAATTGTTATTCAATCTTTCCATAATTAATCTTAGATATAGTCTTGTAATTGAAGAATTTTTGGGTTGTATTTGAAGAAGGTGACAATTATTCATTAATCAAAGGGTTTCTTCTATTTAATCTTCATTGTTATTGTTTATCTCCTTAAGTTGGTAAAATTCTTTACTCTTTACTTAATTTCTTGTTAATCCTTGTTAATTACTTTACCTTGATCATCATGTCTTCTCTTTCTGATACTTGACAATATTATTTGCATGATTTCCATGATGATGAGTGAGTAATATTCTAGTTAGGGTTAATGAGGGATTAGGGGATAGATTATAAGGTATATCCATGTTCTAATGAGTTTATTTGGTTGATTAAATTGTTGTTGTAGTTCTAATATTGGTGCACATGTTATGTTTGATGAAATGTTTGATTGACGACCTTGCATGATTCTATACCTATTCAACACCTTCTACAAGACCTAAAGTCTTAGGAGATGTTAGACCATGCACTATGCTAGTAGGGAGACCGGGTGTATGCCAGAAGCTAACCCTACTCGACCTATGGACCGCAAGACCGAAAGTTTCGGTCATATTCTACCATGACCTTGACCAAATACTAGACTCATATCTTTCAATTTACTACTTGATCACCCCTATGAACCCATGACACCCTAGTGTTTTCTCCATATTGTTTACACTCTTATTTTACATACTTGCTTTAGTTTTCATTAGTTTACATTTGTTTTTAGTACTTGTAGTTGTTCTTTTCACCTTACCAATCAATCAATTGTGACACCCTTGTTACTATTTTAGAAGCACTCTTGTTAAGACAAATCAAAGATTAATCGTCCTTTGGATTCGACCTCTACTTACTATTTGTTAGAGTTGTTTGTTGAGTGATAAATATTTTTTTGATCGGGTGTGACGAATTAACCTACACATCACAAGACTCTCGACAAGCAAATTTAAGAATGAATCACCTGGATTCCTTAAAACGATTCGAGGTGATATATGTGGTCTAATTAATCCACAATGTGGACTATTTCGATATTTTATGGTACTAATTGACACATCTACGAGATGGTCATATGTAACCCTTCTTTCCACAAGGAATTTGTTCTCGCGAAATTACTTGCTCAAATAATCAGACTAAGAACACGATTTCCAGATCAGAATATTAAGAAAATTAACTAATAATGCGGAAGAGTTTACTTCTCAAGCATTTAATGAGTATTGTATATCGATTGGCATAGATGTTGAACATCCAGTAGCACACGTCCATACACAAAATGGACTGACTAAGGCAATGATAAAAAATATTGCAGCAAACTGTAACACTCCCATACTCCGAGGCATATTACCAAGGACTACCTCTGAATAAATGGCTGCTACCATCTCGGTTTCCCAAGGCAGTGAACATCACAAAAATAATAAAGAAACATTATTAATATAAATATAATTTAATGAATACAAAATCCTTCTCCAAAAACGGAGTACAAGCCAAACTAAAACAAAAGTGTAACTAATATCGTCTGCGGAAGCTAATGTCTATCGTGTCACTCCACCCTGCTAACCCCACCGCGCAGTCAGCAACCATCATCATCACTACCTGCTAAACTAACTGCTCACCATCCCCGAATAGAGCACCACAGTTTTCAAAACATAAAACGGGGTCAGTCAGCTGAACAACTATATACGATACAATGCAAACAATAAGTAAAGTATCACACCATCACCACCAACACCAACACAACACAACACCACACCACACCACATCACAAGTAACCGACTATACACCGAAGTATATAGCCTACCAGTGGAAGACCGCAGCCAACCACCTAAACCACCCACAATAACCCAAGTCCCTTAATGTGCACATCCCCCCTACGCTGAGAGAACGCAGGAGGCGAACAATGGGGGTAAGACCACCTCTCACATTGGCTCACAAACAATATCACAATATCAATCACAACCATCTCCAACAACCACCATACCAACTTCGCCATCACAATCATGAAATCACATCATACAATACAACCATCACATTAATATGCATATAGTTCAACAGGTAACTGAGTACGAAAACCTACCTTATCAACAAATCAGGAATAATCAAATGATCAGAAAGCCTCCTCTACGAACTCTCCTCCTATAATGAATTAATGCATACAATAAGACACAATCCCCTCAGTAAACCCCCAAATTAGAAATTAGGGTTCAAAAAACATATTAAAAGACTCAATTGAAAACTTACCCTTACAAATACGATCTTACGAAACGTAGAAACTCCAAAAAATGCTTATATACGCGCCGCGGAAGTGAAGAATCAGAAGGAGAACCAGTAACGGAGTTTAGGTTTTGTTTTGCAAGCGAAATAATGAATTACTGCTTCCCGTTCTTATATTTATACTTTCCGCGAAAAAACCGGATACGAACCGGACACTCGGTCGAGTAGACGACACTCGGCCGAGTAGACGACACTCGACCGAGTGCAGTGCACTCGACCGAGTGCGTTGCGCGTCCGAGTTCCCCACTTCCAGAACTCTGACAGACCGACACCACTGGGCACTCGGTCGAGTACTCTGTACTCTACCGAGTGTCCCTATACTAAAAATACCGAGTATTATACAAACGGCTAGGCCGCTACTAATGAAATCAAAATTACCAACATCAGCATGGGGACATGCTATTCTACATGTAGAAACCTTAACTCGGTTAAGACCAACTGCTTATCATAAATTTTCCCCCTTACAACTGGTAACAGGCCAACCACCAAATATATCACATTTAAGAACATTTGATTGCTCTATGTTTGTCCCAATTGCTTCACCTCAAAGGACTAAAATGAGTCCAAGGCGAAGACTGGGTATATATGTTGGATTCATTTCTCCAAGTATTATTAAATACCGTTAACCTATGACCGGAGATTTATTCACGACACGATCTACCGATTGTCATTTTGATGAACATACATTCCCAGTCTTAGGGGGAGAAAAGAAAGTGGACCAACGACTAAACGAAATTACGCTTAGAATGCAGATTTATTATTTACCTTGATCCAAAAAATGGTTCTTGTAATCAAAAAGTACAAAAGGTAATTCATTTGCAAAGTGTTGCAAATCAATTACCTGATGCATTCACAAACTCAAAAGGGGTCACAAAGTCCCATATTCTCGCTGCAGATGCGCCTCCCAGAATTGATATTTCCATAGAGAACTCTGACAAGTCAATAGCAGAATAGCGTATGGCACGTAGAAAACGTGGGAGACCACCAGGCTCAAAGGATCTCAAACCTAGAAAGTCTAAGAAACATAAGGAAACATCATGTGATAAAGATACTGAATAAGAAACACTACTAGAGTTACCGAGAGAGCAACTTCTAGAAAACGTGAATAATGTGACAATCATGAAAAATCAATTAATTATGTTCATACAGGAATCAGATATAACCGAGTGAAGGTCAATATCAACGAAATATTTGTATACTCAATCGCAACAGAAATCATGACTGACAAAAATGATATTGAGCCAAAATATGTTAATGAGTGTTGTCGAAGACACGATTAGCCAAAATGGGAGGAAGCAATGAAAGCAGAATTGAAGTCTTTTGAGAAAAGAGAAGTTTTTGGCCTTATAATTCAAACGCCAAAGAATGCAAAACCTGTAAGGCATAAATGAGTGTTCATTAGAAAACCAAAAGAGAAAAATAAAATTGTAAGATATAAAGCAAGACTTGTTGCAAAAGGCTTCTTGCAAATGCCAGGAGTTGATTATGATGAGACATATTCTCCTGTAGTTAATGCAACAACACTAAGATTTCTAACCAATCGTGTAGTATCAAAAGGATCGGATTACATATGCGCCATATGGATGTCATGACTATATACCTATACATGAAAATCCCAGAGGGAGTGAAATTCCCATTACAACTCTGAGCTACCTCGGGAGATGTTTTGTATCAAACTGTAAAAGTCCTTATATGCATCAAATCAGTCAAGGCGAATGTGGTATAATCGCCTGAAAGAATATCTTGTGAAAGAAGGTTGGAAAAATAATCCTATTAATCTATGTGTTTTTATTAGGACAACAAGTAATGGATTCACAATCATAGCAGTGTATGTCGATGACTTAAACATCATTAGAACTCCAGCCGAGCTTGAAGTCGCTGCAAAATATCTAGTGAAAGAATTCGAGATGAAACATCTTAGGCGGACAAAATTCCGCCTTGGACTACAAATCGAGCATCTTAAGAATAGAGATCTTATTCACCAAAAAAATTATACTCAAAGAGTCATACAAATATTTGGAATGGCTAGATCACATCTACTTAATTATCCAATGGTTGTTCGCTCTCTTAATGTTAATGATGAATTTCGGTCAAAAGAAGACACCGAAGATACCCTAAGACCAGATGTACCATATCTCAGTGCAATAGGTGCATTAATGTATCTAACAAATAACACTCGACCAGATATAGCATTTTTGGTTAACTTACTAGCAAGGTTTAGTGTATCATCAACAAAAAGACATTGGAATGGAGTTAAACACTTGTTAAGGTACCTTCAAAGAACCCAAGATCTAGGATTATTTTATCCTAGAAAAAAAGATGCTACGTTGATTGGATACGCAGATGCCGAATACTTGTTAGACCCACAAAAGGCAAAATCTCATACAAGATATGTATTTACATATGGCGGTACACCCATATCCTGGAAGTCAATAAAGCAAACATTGACCACAACATCACCAAATCATGCAAAATTAATTGCACTGTATAAAGCTTCTAGAAAATGTGTATGGTTGAGATCCATAATATAATACATTGAAAAAAAATGTGATATCAAGACAAGTAATTATCTGACAATAATATATGAGGATAATACTGCGTATATCACTCAGGTAAAGGAAGGCTACATTAAAGTAAATAGAACTAAGCATATAACACCAAAATTCTTCTTCGCACATGATCTTCAAGAACAAGGGACAATTGATGTCCAACAAGTCAGATCAAGTGAGAACCTAGCAGATTTGTTTACAAAGTCACTACCATCAAAGCAATTCCAAGAACTAATTTACAAGATCAGAATGCTTCGACTCAAGGATATATGTTGAAATTAAGGGGAGTATTATATGCACTGCACTCTTTTTTCCCTTAGTCGGGTTTTATCCCATTGAGTGTTTACTGACAAGGTTTTTAATGAGGCAATATTCTTTAGAGCGTATAATATTGCAATCCAAGTAACTGTAAGGTGATATATTCAAGGGGGAGTGTTGTAGTCAAAGGTGAAAACAATCACCTTCTGTATATTACTCTACCTTCCCTCTAAAGTCCACATTATAATAGTAATGTAGAAAAAGAGTACTCGCTATTTAAATGCAGCCAGTATATTTCTTTGTATAAATGCGAGTGTCTGATGAATGAGAACTTACACTTCAATCTCGCTCTCTAAAACTTTCGCTCTCAATCTCATTATTTAACAAATAACTCACATATTGGTGTAATTTGTGACCATAAACCATACATGGAACTATTTTGACTTATGAACCTATAATGTGAAGGAAAAGCTACCCCAAGTAAGAATTATTTAAATTGGACATATATCTTGCAAATTAGGGAATAAAAATCCTCAATAATTTTTCCTCTAAAGGGAATATGGCTAAATAAGGAAACAAGACTCTATTTTTATTAAATTATTATCTTTTAATAAAGCTATAATCTTTAATCATTATAATATTTTTAAACTAAATTATAATCTTTTAATAATTGAAATAAAACAAAACTGGTATAAATCTAAAATTCGTCTATGAAAAACCGATAAATTGATATTATTAGTTTCGTATAGAAAAAACTTACCACATATTTAATTCGTATAAAAAGAATTATGAACTGATATTATTAATTCCGTGACATAAAAATCTTTAAAATTATTTATGAAAATTTATAATTTGAAATCATTAGCTTTGTGGTAAGAAAATTTCTTAAAATACACATTTCATGACTTTACTCAATTCTTTTAATTAGTTTTCCATTTCAATTTTTTATCCTCATATTAAAATATGAAAAATTAATAATATGTCAATTTTAAATTTATAAATAATACATTATAAGCTAAAGGATCTATAAATAATACTGCACATGCATGCGCGAGAACCATACTAGTTTAAATAAAAAGAATGAGTAACACTAAAAGCGCACAAACGAAAATTGTGTTCAACTCTTCTCTGTAATGTAATGGTATCATGGAGAGCAAAACAAATGAATAAAATAATATGGAGGTGGAAGTCATATGCAATGAGAACCTATTATGCATTTAATGTCTTGTGTGCTTCTAGCCTATTAAAATAATTATAAGGGGGCGTTTGGTTAAACAAAGGGTAATGGAATGAAAACAAGAAAGGGAAAGGAGGGGAAATGAAAGGGATGACCCCTAATTTAACTTCTTGTTTGGTTTAATAAGAAAGGAAATGCCCTTATATTTATCCACCACCTATTTTCTTAATTACACCAACCACCACCACGTTCAACCACTACCATTGTTCACCTCCACCGCTAGCACTATCCAACCCCCACCATGGAGACGCCGGCGCATACCTCCTATTGTCGGCGCTACCTTCTCTGACCACCAGACCCGCCGATATTCCTCTCCTCTATACAAAACTCTTCCTTTACTGGGTAATTAACATTGTTCAATCATGAATGCTTGGCTTAATTTTCTCTCTATTTGAAAGTTTGATTAATGTTTTGAAGGTAAGTAAGTGATTAAAACTATCAATATTACCAGATTTCCAAATTTTAATTCCTTATTCCAATAAGGGGTTTTGAAATGGGAGGTCGAATACCGCCGGTAAAAGTATTGGGTCGTCGTCGACGGTGGTCTCGGAGTATCACAGGCACGACATGGTCGTAGTTGTGGCGGTCGTTTCACAGTTGCGGTAATGGATATTGGTGGTGATAATGAGTCTTGGTGGTGGTTGGTCACACGGGAAGTGAGGGGTAAGGAGAGTGAATGATTTGGGGGTAAGGGAGGAAATCTCATTCTCGTTGTTTATGTCAAATAAACACAAACAAAAGGAATCATTAGCTTTGATTCCCTTTTCCTTTCTTTTAGACCCCAAACCAAAACAACTCCTAAGTGTGGGGGCAGTGAAGGAGAAGTTTGCAAGCATTAAGGGCTTGCTTGATTGCTATAAGGAAATTAAAGTTCCTAGAAACTTCAAGTTCACATGAATTTTCAATTCATGTGAATTTCCAAAAAGTGTTTGGTTTGCATGTAAGAAGTTAATTCATGTGGAAACTTTCAATGACCAAGGGGGCTCGGTGAGTGACTTCCCACATAATAGAGGAAGTAAATTCATGTGAGAATTTCTAATTCCCATGATTTTAGCAACCAAACAACATCATGGTTTTACACTTCATAGGAAATTTAAAATCCCATGATTTTAATGGGTAACCAAACAAGACAACTTTTACATCATGTGTATCACAATGACTTAATATGAGTCGACTTGACTCGTCTTATTTTCTTAAAACGGATACCTTGGTTTGAAATAAGAATTTCTGATTTTTGACCGCTTGGAGCCCATTTGACCAAACCAATTCCAACTTTTACCTTTCAATTTCCCTTTTTTTTTTTATAATTTTTTTGGTCCTTATTTAAGACTCGTAGCTACTTAACCTAACTAATAAGCGTAGTCGAAAGCCATTCACCCCTTTGCGGTTTCACCAATTGACCCTATCCTCTAGTCTTTGGTCTTCAACGTTGCTATCGCGTCTTCTCTTCTCTTATCCTTGTTTAGATAACACAACTCCGTAAACAATAAAACACAGCCATGAGCATGAGCATGAGCATGAGCATGAGCAGCTTATCAACCACCTCCTTCAATGTCTGCCTTCCTCCAATTTTGAATCGCTTCAAAACACCCACACTTCCACCACCACCCTGTATTCTTCTTCCATCAACCCTCCGCCGCCACCGTAGCTCATCCCTCATTTGCATGGCTGTACGTCTCTTCCTTTTCTGCTTTCAACCCTTTCTACTATTCTTTTTAGTATTCGCCGTAAATTTAATTTGTTTCTTTGCAGGAACCGTATCTCATTACCAAATTGGAATCTGCGGAGAAGACATGGAAAGAATTATCTGTAATTCCTTTCTTATAATCCTAGATATACATGTGTTTAAGAAATGGTTTTTGCAATCTTTTAGATTAAACTGTGTTTAGTTGTTAAAACTATACTCCTTTCCTCCCGGTCATTTGTTTCCCTATTCCATTTGGATGTCTCAGTTAATTGTTTACCTTTCTATTTTAGACACCCCCTCCCCTTCTCTTGGCCTTTGTGCTAAAAAACAAAGTTAAACAAATAACCGTGACAGTGGGAGTATTAATTGTTGTACTACCAACACACCGGGTGTACCCAAACCAATTTGAAAATTAGAATTGTCAACAGTTACCATTAACAACAAAGCAAAGCAAGATTTAGGTGAAGCAAAAAAGGATTATCGTTATTGGTTTGGGTGTACTATGACATAGTACGGCACTGTGGCCGCTATACCTAAGAAATTTTCCACTGTCAATCATCTTTAATTCAGATTATTTAGCCAAACTGTCTCAATCCATAGGTGAATGGCTGTTACATTTCACTTTTGTGCTGAGATTCCATAACTTCTTTTAATTTCTGAAACCTTAGAATTCTTCATTTCGCCGGTGAGGGAATGTCTTGTCATTTCATTAACAAAGAAACACCGGCAGAACTTGTCTTAATAATTTGACGGGAAAGTCAGTTTGGAATCAAGAGGAACACGCTCTACTGTATTATTTAGGACTTGTCTATATAGCAGTTTGCCAGATTAGCACGCTATATATTCCTTCGTGCTTAATTCACAATTTTGGAGACAGGTCAAGCTTGCTGACCCAGACGTTGTTTCAAATCCCAGTGAATACCAAAAGCTGGCTCAATCTATGTCAGAGCTTGATGTGGTATGTGAGGTTCTTTGATTAAAGTGCTACTCCGTAGTCCGTACATGTTTTTCACTTAATCCCAGCTCATATCTTATGATTTTTTTATCTTTTAAAATAAATATTCAGGTTGTTACAACATTCAGAAATTTTAGGAAATGTGAAAAGCAATTAGAAGAGGCCAAAGGTATGTCCTTTCCATATATTCATATTTGATATCAATTTCCAGTATCAATAATAGAATGCTTAAACTCACCAGTATTAACCAAGGAGGAGGGCATTGATGAAGATATGGCACAGATGATTGCAAGTGAAGTTGAAACTTTGACCAAGCAACTCCAAGAGTTCGAGGAGAAGCTAAAGGTGAACTCTTTACCCCACCCCTCAACCTCCTGGGTTTATACATTTCCTTCCCTTTTATTAAAAATTTCTAAAGTTTAAAGACTTAAAGCTATTGCTGTTTCTCTTCAGTATCATTTAATATTTATTTCACATTACCTCTCTGAAATTCATTATTTTTCACTATTTGCAATGTGAACAGTTGCTGCTTCTTCCTGCTGATCCTCTTGATGCCCGAAATATAATGCTAGAAGGTATTACATAATTTTTTCTATTCAGGGCATGTTCTTTTCAACTAAGGTTTGCTTATTTTTCTTACATGCTATCACGGCCTATCAAAAATACCTTTCGGTCCACTAACTAATATGATGGGGAAAGTAGAGATCATATTCATAATGAGAGGGTCATTATCACTATCAACTTATGGTGAGTCTTGATCAGGTAAAAATCATGGTGGTTTGGATATTATAAGAACTAACATGAATAATTCAAATGCTAAAAAAGGTCTATGGTCTTGGGTTCACTACGAATGTCGCTTGGGGATCGAATAACATTCACCCAACAAGCCTCGTGCTCGTACTAGTTCTCTCAGATTGACTCCCCTTTGCAATCTTAATCAATTAAGTGTGGCCATAACTAATCAATTAAGCATGATAACATGTAATATGGTGCTAGCATGAATCGAATATATCTAAAATAAATCTCAGGTGACAATTATAGATCCCCTAAGCCCTAGATAATGGGCTACTCACACATAATTAAGAAATCTTCATCAATCTATATATATATATAATATGAATGGCATAACACAGAAGTAGTAATATAAATAAGAAAGAGGTTATCAACTGTAATAATGTTGAATTGATTCCTGTAAGAAAAATCCTCATTTAAATTAGAGTTCTTGAATTAAAGCTAATTGCTTGGCGTACAACAACAACATCAGAGCCTTAATCCCAAAATGATTTAATTCAGGAACTCTAATTTAAATGAGGATTTAATTAACCAAAACCTAGCAAGCTTAGGGGTAGTAAAAACGAAAATGTCTCATTTGTGGAGGTAATACAAGACATTTATACTAAAATTAATAAAACAAAACTTTCCCAAATGTGATCTCGTGACCCGCCTAAAAACGTGATGGCTGAGTATACGCACCAGTGATTGACTGAGCGCTCGAAGAGTAGGAGTAACACGACTTGGCACAGTGGGCCATCGTCACCTAATCAAGCCTACACGCAAATTCTCAGCTCTACGCGAAGAACTTTGGAAGGCCATAACTTCTTCATTACTTGGCCTAATTTAGCCTGTCAACTATTGTTGGAGACCGTAAGATGACAAACTTTCACCGTCAACTTGAATAAACTCGAGATATGATATTCAAAATTGACTCTTGTGCAAGAAATCTTCTTTCTTGAGTTTTTGGAGTCGCCTTTGCGTTTAGACCCCTTTTTCCTTCTTGGCTCCGAATAGAACCATTCAAATATCCCAACTCGGGTTGGGTTCACTCTTGGCGCACAACCCTCGGTGGTAGCTCCATATGGGCCGGAGTGACTCAAAAATTTCTAAATCCTGCATTTCTGCACTTACTCGTAAAAGAGCCCAAGACCACAAATAGGGGCAAAATATGAGATATACTATACAGGTCCGACCCCCTCCTTACCCCGCAATTTGCGGGAGCCATTGAGGCACTGGGGTAATGTTGTTGTTGTTGTTGTCAGGCCCTGGGATGGTGGTATATATACAATAGCCTATAGAAATCATACACAGCATAAAACAAATGTATTTAACTTGCAACTTGTTCAGGAAATTTAGTTAAAAAGAAGTTAAGCTAAAATAAGTTGAAGAAACCAGCCACTCTTTGCCGAGTAAATGCTTTCGTGTACTGCTGCTACTGCTACTAGTCAGATGAAATAAAGGACTTCGTAAAGGTTGGATGGACCAACTTTTCAGTGAAATAAGATAACATTACGAGATGAATGAATGATTTAAGACACCTGCAATTATCAGCAGGTCGCACTTCTGTTGATGCAGTTCCATTTCCCCGAGGTCTTTGTTAAAGTAATCTACTGCGTGATTCATTTTCAGTAAGAGCTGGTACAGGGGGCGATGAGGCTGGAATCTGGGCTGGTGATCTTGTAGGTACATCTCTTTTCTCGTATTACGCGTTTATTTCTGTTTTTTGGCTTTGAAGTTACGTGCACTTAGACTAGACAGAAACTATGTTGCCTTATGTAATTAACATCAATATCATATATATGAGTAATACAAAAGGAATCTTTGGTAGATATATCTATAAAATATACAAAATCACTCTCTAATACCTGATAACTTTGTTTTTGTTTGTCGCCATAATAAGTTCTGATCCTCCACTAGTTATCTGTGAAGCAGAGGAGTTAGCTCCCCTGTAGTCTCATAATGGTGGATTTGCGTTGAGTGTTAGAATATAAGAAACCCACATGTCAAGTTCCACATTGGTGGTGGAGAGTTGCTTACTTTATAAGATACGGGGGTTCTCTTGTAGCCAATTGGTTTTAGGAAATATGGAGGTCCTATGGACACCCTCTCTCCTTTCGGGTATGGCAAGGCCTCTTTCGATTTCTAACATGGTCAGGTTACATATAATATAGATAATTTAGCCTCGGTGCCACCAGAGGAGGGCCTTCTATCTAAAGGAACTCCAATGCGCCCCCATGGTGTCGTCCTAGTCTGTTAAGATGGTTTCACACATGAGGGGAAGTGTTGAAAGGTAAGAAACCCACATGTGAGGTCCCACATTAGTGGTAGAGAGTTGCTCACTTTATAAGGCACGAGGGTTCTCTTTCTATAGCCAATTGGTTTTAGGAAAGATGGATTCCCTTGGGCTTGTGAATTGGGCACCCTCTCTCCTTTTTTTTTTTTGACCCAGACCCCTTGCGAATTCTAACCGAGAGACTAGGTTGGATCATGGTTAACGGATTCGTTGTATGGTCGATTTGGATACGTAATTCAAATATGCAATGCCTTGTATATTGTGTATCCAATACAATGTGCATATTGCCATACTATAACGAATATAATACGGTAATTCCTAGTAATACCCTTGATTTTCCTTGAGATTAAAATAAAAAATTAAATATGTACAATTAGCCCCAATTTCCCATAATTCAATAAATGTGTAAATTTATGATTAACACAAATTATACTATAAGACCGTCGTATGGTGCGACCACTTAAAAACTAACCATTTTAAGGTAAAAAGTGACACTTTAAATTTTCATAAAAAGACCACTTTTTAATAATGGTCACTTTTTGACATAAAATGATAACTGTTCATCATAAAGTGGTCATTTTTTGTCTATTGGATCATACAACAGTCGCACAGAATAACTACTATATGATTAAAAAGTTACAACCCACCAGCTAGCTACATAGTAAAAGCAAGAAAACAATTAATTTCTCCCATCCCCATAAACCTGCCTAATGTTTCCTCTATCCATACCTGAGTTTAGAAAAGTGTCCCTCGAGTGTGCCTAAGGCACTAGCTATTTTAGATGCTCCTTTGATAAGGCTCAGTACTGCATACTTTTAATATCGTTTACAACAACAACATTAGTTATTTGTAGATATTTAATTATGCCATTTCTTTGCCCCATTATTCATAACTTTATCCCTTTACATGTTAGCTAACCTTAAAGTTTCAAAAAGAGGCATTCATCATTTAAGCTCTATTATACTAGTAACAACTACCTCAATTTCAAGCAAGCCCTGAAATAGAGGAACAATATTTTGTTGAAACTAGTGGGAAAACTTCGAGTGACAGTGGAACCTGATAGCTGATATTTCCAGTGTGAGCTCAAGTATAATGCCCCCTTATACTTCGTAAAAAATGATGGTGTTATTATAGCCGTATATTTTTGGTTAAAAAGGGAAGAGGAACATTATCGTGAATAAGAGGGAGTACAACTTAGTAGATATGGGGTAAAAATATCCTTCTGTTAAGAATGACAAATGAATCATTTTTTGGTAGAGTATTAAGGATGAGAGTCAGCAGTAATAAGCCACATAGACTAATAGTCCAATTGTAAAAAGTAGTGTCTCAATATGTAAACATTATTTGTAACTTCATGAAGTTATGAACTGACTTATGGTTGCAGTCAACAAGTTCGCATACCATCTTCAATTCACTTGTATTTGTCTTACTTGGCAAATATTTATTTGATCTTTTAGGTGCACATGTATGAAAAGTATAGTGAACGGAATTCATGGAAGTTTAAACCGATATCATTCTCAGAGGTATACTGTTTTTGCATTCTGAAATTAGATTAGTCATTGGTGTATGCTGACAAAGTACTGGTACTGTAAAGGCTGAAAAAGGAGGGTACAAGACATTTGTGATGGAGATAAAAGGAAATCGGGTATATAGCAAGTTGAAATATGAGTCTGGTGTGCATCGTGTTCAACGAGTTCCTCTGACAGAAACCCAAGGCCGTGTGCATACGTCAACTGCAACCGTGGCCATCATGCCTGAGGTGCGTTTCTTATGATCTAAACTTTCAATCAACCGTCTTGTCCTAGTGTAAGCTCTTATTTCCAGTCTTCAGATAAATGTATAATATAAGTAGTCTCTATCTAGCAGATCTCAATATAACAGTTGTCTTGAAAATAGGTAGAGAAACCAATGACTTAGAATGCATCCAAAGTTTCTGCTTATCTTTTATCATGCTATCAAGGTGTCAGTCTTTTGTCCGACTTCCTTATAAACTTGTCAACATCTTAATATACCGTTAAAGTTAATATTACGTTAGCGTCTCTTCTTTGTTTTCTTTCCCAAGTTTTTTTTACGACTTCTCTTCCTTTTTTTTCTCTACCTTACCCCTTCCACCGCAACTCTCTAATTCACATTAATATTTTTTTCGCTTCCTTCCCCTTTTTACTTGGGCTTTCCCTCCAACTTCTCTCCATTATCACTTTTCCACTTTGTTTTGTTTTCTCCCCTTTTCTTTCTGTCTATGTTTTCTTTGTCTTAACGTCAACAGTTCAGTTCATAAGAATGATTGTTGCTTTAATTGGTAGGGCTGTTTGTTGTGGCTCACTTGTTTTCATGATTTGTGATGATATGTTCATTAGAATTGCGTTATCCCAATTATAGGCTTTTCACAGTTTCTACAGTTCTGGACTGCTTCACTATGTAGATGTCTTAGGAAATGAAACTCCTTGTTTGTTCTCTAAAAATTTAGATCAACTACATTCTTTGTATGATTCTCTCTAACCTTGTCTTTCCTCTCAGGCTGATGAAGTTGACGTTGTTATTGATCCTAAAGATATAGAACTTACTACAGCAAGATCCGGAGGTGCTGGAGGTATGATTGGGTGTAACCTTATCTTTTCTATAATCAAGCTCATCATAACTCAGTAGTTAATTGAAATTGTTAATCATCGGACATGGTTGAAATTATCTCCCACGGCCACGATATTTAAATGCAACTAAGTTATCAAGATTTTGAAGTTTACTGCAGCTGCATTTTGAGTCGGTATTGGCAGCATTTATCAAGCAATCTCATTTAATTTCAAACCGAGGTTTGATGCTATGCATCAAATGTAGATGTGCAGTGTTTTCTCGCTGTTATACAGGCTATTCTCTTGGTATTGAGTGTATCCTCATGGCAATTATTATTCTTCAGGTCAGAATGTGAACAAAGTGGAAACAGCTGCGGATCTTTTCCACAAGCCTACGGGAATCCGTATTTTCTGTACAGAAGAAAGGACACAACTTCGAAATAAAAATCGTGCTCTTCAATTACTGCGTGCAAAGCTGTATGTGATTGACTTTTAGATTTGATTATTCTTAGTATACTTTATTTACTCTAGAAGTGCTTCTTTTGAAGAATCATTTGTTGCATCTACTCATCTATTGAGGCTCTTAAAACTGTGACCTGAGATATCACCTCTCTCCTGCGTTCATCGACTTCATCCTAATGATTTTTCTGGTATGAGGAGCTAAGAAAAGTCCAAGGTTTAATTACCTGTTGTAGTTACGTTTTTACTGCATGCAGCTGACTGCTTTATCACCCATATACACAATTAATCTGGTAGGTTGGTCTTTGGAGGCCAAGATGTCTTGCAGCACTAGCTTCAAAATTTTCTCAGGCTCTACTTATGAGCTGTTACTCTAACTTGGTATGATTGTCTGACATGGTGTGACGATCCGTGCACATCGAACCCTTAGATTTCCTTATGCTTATGTAATTTATTTTCTT
>VHZZ01016319.1:24589-44950 GCA_009801015.1 Silene noctiflora
TTATACTCGAGGTGGCCTTGGTAAGGCACTTTGGAGTAAGGGGGTGTTACAAAAGTTCCTTTTAAGGAGGGAAGACTGTAATACTACGGTTTTCTGTGTTTCTAGCTACTCTATCGAGTAGAACTTACTCTGTCGAGTAAGTAAGTGCGTTTTACAATCAGAGTTTGTTTGTTGGGTACTCGATCGAGTACGGGTGGCACTCGATCGAGTACGTCACTTACTCGATTAAGTAAGTCTGTCTTACGGGTCTTTTTATTCGGGCTTTCTTAATAACGCAAATTTGATATAACCGCTTTGTCGTCAGTTTCTTTCCACTTTTCATTTATCTTTTCTTAAAACCTTTCAAAAGCAAAGAGAGAACATAAGTTGTGTTCTTCGCGTTGTTAGCAAATCCAAAGGCTAATGTTGTCGGTTTTCGGAGTTCTTTACGCCGTTGCGATCGTTGTCTCGTGGGTACGTCTTGTGTACTGTTTTTATGTTATTTAGCCTAATTTGGTTAAACCCTAATTAGGTGTTTTGGGATAATTGGGGGTTTTGTGGTAGTGATTGTGATTGTGTGATTATATGTTTATTTAGAAGGTGAATTCGTAGAGGATCACTTTTGAGCGTTGATTGCTACGTGGTGATTGCTATTTAGGTAAGGTTTCCCTACTCGGTTATTGATTTCATTTGTATGAATATAGTGTGTTTGTTAATATGTATATGGATGTTGGTTGGATGATGTTGTATACTGGAATCGTGCGATGTCTATGTTGCGAGGTGCGTCTTCGGCTGAGTGGAGTCACTTGCGGGTGTGACTTCACGCCCTTGATTCGCCCTCTGTGGAACCCGCCACAGGAGGGGATGTGCACATTAATGAACATGGGTTTTCGCTCGGATAAGATGAGCGGGGCTTAGGTGGGAACGGCTRYGGTCCCCCACTGGCAGRGCTACTCTCCTTGGTGTGTAGTCGGTGATATGGTTTGATGGAGGAGTTGGTGTGGTTTGTGTTGTGTTTCTGTATTTGGTTTGTGTTGTCAGTAACTGACCCCGTTTTATGTTTTGAAAAGTGTGGTGATCCATTCGGGGATGGTGAGGAGTTGTTGAGCAGGTTTGATACCTTTATGCTCATGGGATAGCTGGGTGATTACCACGAGATTAGAAGTCTTCCACTGTGTCCGTTTTTTTTAGTTTAGTTATCAGACATTTTAAGACAGTTGTATCTTTTAGTTTGACATTTTGGTTTTGCTATGTAACCGTTTAATTAATCAATAAAGTATGTTTCGTCATTGTCTATTTGATATTCATTGCCTCGGGTATCCGAGATGGTAACACCTCTATGCCTAAGGTGGCCTTGGTAAGGCACTTTGGTGTATGAGGATGTTACAAAGATGGCCCCTTAGCCGAGACATCTACACGGCATAAGGATCCAAAATTGGGTGCATGCATATCCTATTATAGGTTGAGTCGGATTCTAATTGCATAAGATGATTTGATGCATAATTACATAAGCAAATAGAACATTAAATCAAGCAAACACACATAATTACAGAGCATTTGAAAGCAAGAAGCAATTGACAAATTCAAAGTCAAAAGGGAAAGGAAGGCACGCGGCCCAAGACAAGATCGAAATTGGAACTTAGGTGACCCATACTGAAACATGTGAATTGTTACGGTAATTAAAATATATTGATATTATTTCATAATAAAAACATGTAAGAAAACAATTAAACAATCTAAACACTCTAAACATTCTATTTAGACATTCAAATTAACATGTAAAAGCAAAAAGGAAACTATATACAAACATATCCTATGTTAATTACATATTGTATCGAATTGCAAATTGTTAAAATCGAGTTAGAAAAATGAGTTTTGAAAGAGAAGAATGGGACGAGTGGCACGCGGCCCTTGAAGGCCGAATACTATTTCTTTTTTATCTTATTTACGTCATAGAATGTTAATAAGACGGTGTTAAGCACGTGGTCTTATGCTAGCGAGAAAAGGTGATAGAAAAGATGGATTAATTGATTAAATAGAATCGTGAAGTTAAATCAAATTACAGATTAGGTTAATGTATGACCTATATGTTTAATGAACTCGAATGTATGACCTATCTGTCTAATTAATTAAATTGTTAAAGTTGTTAATTGCTAATTAAATATGTTATTTACAAATTGATACGATTTAGTCATGAAAGAAAACCTAATGTCTAATTCAATTAGAAAATTAGACTATGTCGTCAATTAGTCACAAATTAGTTAAATTGTAAGTCCAAATTAGTCCTATAAAACCATGTGACTGGCCGAATAAGAGAAAAAAGATCGAAACTCGATTTCATCGATTTACAATTCGAATTAAACTCAATTAAATAATGTTGTCTTACGAACACGAGGATATGTAAACGAGAAGGGATAACGACCGACCAAACTGGCTGCTTTCTTTTCCTAATTGAGTCAACACGGGTGTTCATAAAGGTACTTTAAATCATACTCGATACTAAAACTAAGTTTGATTTAATAAACACAAATAAAACAATAAAAACAATCAATAAAGTACATAAATTAAAAAACGATAAAAACGAAAATAAAAGGGAAAAGGAAGGTATTTTGGCACCCTTAACTTACATGTATCGTTGATCAATATCTTTAGATTGTAATCGATTTTAAGGTTTTATCCCGAGGGGCAGTCGTCGACGAAAACAATTGAATTTCCGAAATTGAAACTCGAAAACACGTTCGAAACGGCCGGTTTGAGCAGCAAACTTCAAACGATCACCACGACTTCGTTTCTTAACCAAAGCGATATTTGAAATATGTTCTGGAAACTAGAAAGTATGTATTTTGTAAATATGTAAAGATATAAGGAGGTTTGATATTTGTTAAGCACGAAAAACGAGGTAGAAGAAGAAGGAGAAACACGAAAACAGAATTGGATGCTCTGTTTTCGAGCGTCCGTTTCGACCTTTTGCTTAGGGTTTTTTTGAGGTTTCTGAGTGTGTATGCTATCGGTGAGATGTGAGGGTTTCTAATACTTGCTAAGGGTCGAAGTAAATGGGTATTTATAGGGTAGAAAACTTATTAGAAATAGGGTTTCATGAAGTGTTTTGGTTTGGATTGTTTGTGTTTGTATAGGGTTTTCGCTGCGGTTTTCAAGGGGATTGGGATAGGGTTTGTTGGTTTTATTAAGGGGAAATGTAGTATGGTTAATGTTGGTACGTAGGGAAGCTTAGAAGGGAGAAATTAGAGCTTGAATAGGGCTCCAAAAATGGGCTGAAATCTAAGTATGGGAGCGGGCTATTTGTCGCGTTTGGTGGGCTGTTTTGAGCAAGGATTTTGACGGGTTTGGGTGGTGGTTATGGGGATAAGTAATTTTGATTGTGTGGAATGGAGAGGGATGGTTTAGATGGGCTAGATAAGGGGTTGAATTTGTGGTGTTTGGATGTGTAAAAGGATCGGGTTGAAGGGGGTTGCTGAGCATGGGTTGAAGGGTTTTCGGAATCGGGTAGTTTGAGGTCGAAATTGGGTGGGTTATGGGGAGGGGTTCGAACCTGGGTTGGAGGGTTGGATAATTAGTTGGGTCGGTCTACTCGAAATTCGTGCCAATTTGCAAAGAAAATGTGCTTAAAAATCGAGCTAAAAACGAGCCATAAAATCGCCCATTCAATCGAGTTTTCAACTCGTTTTTTGAAACTTTTGAAATTCGATTTTTCAAATGCAATTTTCAAATTGAATAGAATAAATATTTTATTTTCAATAAAATAAATATTATAAATATAAAAATTCAAATTAAATAAATAAAATGAATTTGAAACAATTAATTTAAATTTCATTTAAATTAAAATAAACGAATAAAACATTTTAAAAATAAAACGTTTCATCGAAAACTTCCTTTTTACATCGTAAAACGAACTTAAATAATGATATGACCAACTTTGAAGTACATGTTGTCCTATCATCATCGGGTGTTTGACGAGATTTCTATAAATGCCAGTATTGACAGATACGGGTATCTACACCCGTTTTATCAACTTTTGCACTTACAACCACGATCGATCGGTAGAGGCCGCTACGCGAGCGGGATTGGGTGTTCGATTTTTTTTCCCAATATGTACCTTCACCCCTTACTCGAATTTTTGGATAGTGGATGGGCTTACCCAGGGAGATACGAGACTCATTCTACCATAAGATGTTAAAGGGGGACGAGTCCTTATCTTTAATACCTATGTCAAGCACCGCTTTATGCTTCGCTTGACCGAGGTACAAAGTTGATTCGAACGGTTTCCAAGCACCTTATAATTGCTCGGTGGCGACTCCGAACATCTCTATATCGTTTCGAGACCTTCATCGAGACGAAACTGACCGATCTAAAGTGATCTAGTTGAAAGCATTTTCTACGTCCCTGAACGTGGCTTTTTAGACCGCTATTACGTCCACGCCTTGACGTGCGGGTGGATATGTCCAGAGAAGCACAAGACGGTTGTTGGAGACTTTAGCACTAACGTTCTCAAGTTGATTGGCGAGCATCTTCATGGCCTGGCAATAGGAGGTGGCATTAGGGAAATCGTTCATACGAGTGTTGGAAAATTGTTGTTCAAGGAATATAGTCCTTGAATGTAATACCCCGTATTTTAATGCGAATTATTTGAATAGTTTACGTATCGTAAATAACTAATTTAAATAATAATAATTGATAATTGCTTATAAGACGAATAATATATTATGGATCAGAGTTTAGCTATGTTTGGGCAGGTTGTCTTACACTTTATGTGAGATATATGAGTTGGGATTTAATAATATAATATAATAAGCTGAGACGAGTTTTAATAATTAAATAATATAATCGTTTTGACCTAGCATAAAAAAGGAAAAGAAACCCTAACGTAATAGACTCCATAAGTCTGAAAAATAGAGAAGGGGAAGAGAATTTCAGACCTAGCACCCTTTCGAATCGATATTCGTATACGAGGTAAGTCCGTCGCATATCTATCATTTTAACTTGTTTTAATCGTGTATACAACCGTCGAGCATCACCATAAGACCGCTGTGGACCGTGACCTAGCCTAGTTTGTTGTGACCACCGTATGATCGTCGTTGATCGGTGTCAGCACGGTGGTTGACCGTGAATTCGTATTTTGTGTCGGAGTTTAAGACGAGCGTTAATAGGTGTGCAGTGTGTGTTTGGAGTAACGGAGGGTATGGTCGTGTTCCTGGTGGTGAGGCGCACCCATGGGAGGTGTCGTGGTGGTGGACTCGGTTGCTAGTACACCGGTGGCCGGAAAGTCGCGAAAACTGCGTGTTTGGGTGTGTCGTTCGTCGGGGAAGTTGGGGGTGTTGGCGGGTATGGTTGTGATCGTGGTGGTGAGGTGGTGATGTTGATGGTGTTGTCGTGGCCAGGGGTGGACCGCGGAGGCTGTGTGGTGGTTGTGAGAAGGAGGGAGTGCGTGTTGGTTGTGCATAAGCAGAGGGTGTAGGGCGTGAGTATCCTAGCAGCGTAAGGAGTGTTTGAGTGAGATTGTGTGGTGTCTGTGATGGCGGTGGAGAAAGGAAGGAGTTGGCAGTGGTGGTGGTGGTCGTCGTGGTTGGCGGCACAGGCGGTGGCGAGAGAGTGTTTAGTGGTGTGTAGGTGTCGGGTTGTCGAGTGTTGGTGAGGAAGAGTGTGTTTGGTTGTTAAGTCAAGTATGAAATTAATTTACGTAATTAGCCTTTAACTAATTTAATTAAGTTAGTTTCGTAATTTAAATAATTTATATAATTAATTAATGTTTCGTAATATCGTTCTTTAATAATTAAACATAATTAAATGAGTTTGTAATTACGGTAATTATATGATTTAAGTGACGGCTTTGTGGATGAGCACTTTTGACTTGCTTGCTTAGCTGATTGTGCGGAGTATTTGCTAAAAGGTAGGATAATTTATTTAGCTGGATGATTTAATGTGCTATAATTATTATGTGAACGTTAATTGTGGATGAATTTAATGGCTAGTTCAATTGTGATGCGTATTATGTTGCATTGGTTACGATATGGATTTATGAGAGGTTATGGTGAGGATGATGAATATTGTACTGCCCCAAGCTCAGTCGCTCGGTGATTCGTGAATGAATGATTATTATACTCTCCCAGGCTCAGTCGCTGGGTCATTCATGAGTGAATGATGATTATTGTACTGCCCCAGGCTCAGTCATTGGGTGATTCGTGAGTGATTAATTGAGTGGCCTCAGGCTCATGACCTGGAGGAATTTGTGAGGATTGGCTCAATGGTTGAGCATTGGCATTGGCATTTGTTGTGCATTATGAATGTGTTATCCACTATTTTTTTTATCCTACTCAACCTTTGGTTGACAGTGTATTCGTGAACACCTGTGATGAACCATTATTGGGGAGCAGATTGATGGCAGGTTGAGCTAGCTGACTTGGGAGCTCATGGGGAAGTGTGAGGATGATTGGCTGAGTTTACCTAGTTGTCTAGCTCACCTAGCTGGCGATCTTTATTTATTTTATATACTTTGTTTAATTTCTGCTGCGAGTAATGTAACCTTAATAACTCTGTTCCGGTTTGCTAAGTTGTAACGAGATCGTTTAACGTTAATTTCAATAAAGTACTTTGGATTGCTGTACTTTGTTATTCATTGCCTCAGTATTATGAGATGGTAACAGTCTTGTTTATTGGGAATGTCTTGCTAAATGCTTCTACATAAATGAGGGTGTTACATTGAATTTTTATTGTCCTGAAAAATATCATGAAGTCGGTTCCAAGTGGCCTTGGCCGTGGCACCAGCTTCAAGGATAGTGTGAAGGAGATGTTTGGAGAAAATGGCTTAGATCCATTGTTTAACAATGGCGTCAAGATGGAGCCACATATTTTTGTCTTTGGCGGGGGTAGAGGAGCCTTCGGGTGGATCAATTATGTGATCAGAAACCTCGAAAGCGGCGGCCGTGTTGATGAACAATTCGGTCTAACTAGAGTATTGGACCTTCTCCATCTCAAGGACGATGGGGATATGGTTTTGATACCGTGGACGCCAAAAGTGGGATGGAAGGTTGCATTTTTCCCGGATTTTCCTGTCATGGTGAGGAAGAGGAAGAGGAAAAGGCAAAAGAATGTTTAGAGAACGAAAACTGATGATACATGAAAGATTTCAACCCCTTGCCTTTCATTCCTCAGTATGCAATGTATATATACAATCAATTAGGTATAACTAAACCCGAGATTCTACCCTATAATAAAGGGTACAAATTATACTACAAAATATACAATATCACACATAATATTTCACATTCTATTACATACGTTCCGCCTACTAAAATCAATTCACTACATTATACGAAATTTGTGAGAGATTTTGATCTATGTACTAAACTGGGTTGAATGAAGGAAGTATTTCGTATCAATAAAAACGACTAAGTTACTCCATATTTGCTACTCTGTATTATCAATAAGCGATGTTGTCAAGTATCAATAATCAAGAACATGATTGATGTAGGCTATTTCCTCAATCGAGTTTTAAACTTTAGGGTTATTTAATGAGAATATTCCTAATTATTAGGGCCCTGTTTTACTAATTATTATTCAATCATACTTTATAATATTTTCTTTCTTTTCTTTCGTCACTTCTATGTGGTCAAAATTATTTAACTCCACATTATTTTCTCAACTTGCATTTCGTACCACAAACGGAGTACTCGTTCCACCCAGTGGATAATTGACAATTACTTTATACACAGTTATTAAGGTAAGAAAAGAAGAATGAATTAAAAATTATTAAAAAAAGTCAAAAGTAACTTGAAATGAGAAGGAAATGAAATGGTCCCCACTCCACATGAATTGTTTTATTTACTAAAGAAAGAAAGTGTAAATTATTACCGCAAACACCAGAAAAAAAAAAAGTGTAAACTTTTAACGGGACAGAGCAAGTATTATATTTAATCACTTGATATTGGAAACAGTAATTTGAATGAGTGTTACTTTGTGGAGATTACTCCATACGTAATGGAGTTAGATTATGGTATATAAATATAATCATGGGGCTTATCCTATCCCATTACAGATGACTCCATTAGTAATTAGTCGAGCAACGACTGCCACAAACACCAAATCCATATTTGATTAAGTGAATTTCCAACTGAGTTTGTGGTTCTAAAACTACCTTTTTTTTTAATGAATAATAAAATCTCATTACCATAATGGAACAAGACGGGGTTGTACGTACAATGGCTCTTCTTCTAGGCAAAGTTAAACTAAGGTATTGTTTAAT
The DNA here is from genome assembly GCA_009801015.1 of Silene noctiflora. Taxonomy (NCBI): domain Eukaryota; kingdom Viridiplantae; phylum Streptophyta; class Magnoliopsida; order Caryophyllales; family Caryophyllaceae; genus Silene; species Silene noctiflora. The sequence continues at coordinate 32,826 of VHZZ01016319.1, forward strand.
TGAAGGACTTATCCTAATAACGAAAGAAAAATAAATTTAATTATTTCGGTTATTTTAATAAATTTGTACTTGTTTTCATCGACAAAGGATAACAAATGAATTGTACAAAAACAATCACGTTTTGGCGACAAAATGAATTAAAATCAATTTAATAAATAAAATTTGAAATTATCTTTGTCATTACTAGTATTCCCTCAATATAAACTGTACTAATGTAATTTTCACCTTTTTTTTAGTGAGCCCTCAATTAAACAATTACTTTGTGTCATTGGGGTTTTGTCGTCTCGCCAGGCTGGATATGTACTTGACCTATAGATTAATACAAGTTGTTTTCATTGCATTTTGACCTCACTCAGCTCGTGAGTATTCTGGAAACCTTCGTAAGAGGCCACCTATTGTAAGACTATTATGTTATCATGCACTAAAAAGTTGTAGCTAGTCTCCCTTGTGACGGAGGTACCCGTCACAAATCCTTGCGACGGGTACTTTGTCTCACAAAACGAATAAAGCAAAAGGTGGGAGCACCCCCCACTTGCTTTCCTCTCTCCTCTCATGGGTCTTTTGTGAGACAAAGTGGTACCCGTCACAAGCTTGCGACGGGTACCTCCGTCACAAGGGAGAATTTGTGAAAAAGTTGATGGTGGACCTAAGGAAGCATATACGAAGAGGACAAACTGTTAACATAATTGATCTATCATGTTAGTAAATAATACTAATCCGTAAGAAAGGGCAAAACAAGCTTTATTTTCTTGTCTTTTGGTCATGCACACGAAAATTGCATATCGCATTCAAACAAGTCTTCATTCATTCTTGCTCATCTGTATATATACGTTCGACGTCCCCTTACTTCCTCCATTAATCCACACACAATAACAAAGGTGGAAAAACAGGAACAAATCCCACGTAATTAGAGCACTAATTTAGGAACAATTCAAAGTAATTAAGACTTTTAAGTGAATAATAGAAGATTAGTAGAGATGGAATGGAAAAAGTACTATCTAGATATGGTGTTGGTACCTTGTGGTATGCTCTTCATAATGGCGTATCATGTTTGGTTATGGAACAAAATTAGGACTCACCCATTCACTACTATTATTGGTACCAACTCTTATGGAAGAAAATATTGGGTTGCTTCTATTATCAAGGTACGTAAAATGTTTTATTGTTTATATATGTTATCGTGTCAAATAAGTCAGAAGAGTAGAAGGTTATGACAGGTTAAGTAAACACATTACAAAGTTGATCTTATTTGGATAATGTTAATATTGTCAATCATTTGGATTATGGCCACCTCAAGTTGTGGGCTCAATCAAGAATTATGACAACAATAGGAGCCCATGTGTCAAGGGCTTAGGGCCTCCATAAACGGTAATGTAAAGGAGTCTAAGATAAAACTTGCATAAAAACGATGACTGCTTTTAACAAAAAAATGTAAATATTTAAGTCGTTTGTTTTTGTTTACGTTTGATTAAAATATCCCTCATAAAGAATAGGACGGAGGGAGTACTAGTGATTCAAAACATGTAGATATCAATATCATGCATGACAACTTTTTCACAAATCATAATGTTTGTAACTTGAATACTGGTTAGGTCTTGTTCTTTTGGGCTGAATAAAGCTGAATTGAATTGAAATTTGTTAAGATAAATAGAGTTTAAATAAAGCTGAGTTGAATTAAACTAAAGTGAAGTGAAACTGAATGAGAACTAAAATTAAGCCCGACCTTAATGATTTAGATTATAAGTTGTGAAGAAAAAAAAATACTAGTTGTAGGAATGAAGAATAATTGCTCTTCACAATATATTTATCTGATTTTCCCTTTTGATTTTGGGTTGGAAAAGATAATCAAGTAGGTATCTTTTTAGTATCATGCACTGATGCACAATATAATGATGGTTAATTGTACGCTATTTGAAATGCAGGACAATGAAAAGAAAAACATCTTAGCAGTCCAAACAATAAGAAACACAATAATGGGATCAACCCTAATGGCAACAACATCAATCCTCCTTTGCTCAGGCTTAGCAGCCATCCTAAGCAGCACATATAGCATCAAGAAGCCCTTAAACGACACCGTCTATGGCGCCCATGGCGAGTTTATGATGGCCCTTAAATATGTCACATTGTTAATCATCTTTTTGTTCTCATTCTTATGTCATTCTATGTCAATTAGGTTCCTAAACCAAGTCAATTTTTTAATTAATTCCCCACAAGAAGAAGAAGAGCATAATGTTGGTTTCAGGTTAATTACCCCAACATATGTGGGCGAGTTACTAGAAAGGGGGCTTGTTTTGAATATTGTGGGAAATAGGCTATTTTATGGGGCACTCCCCCTTTTGCTTTGGATATTTGGGCCTGTCCTTGTTTTTCTTTGTTGTCTGGCTATTGTTCCTATGCTCTACAATCTTGACATTGTGTTTGGGTCAAGTTTGGAGAAAGGTTGTGATCATGAAATGACTAATGGGAATTCCTTGTGTCTGGCTTGAATAATTAATGAATATATTTGATGGTCATGTAATCTAGTGAGTGTGCTTCAACACTTGTTTTGTAAATTAAGGAGAGGTATAATGTTACTCCGAAATTATTAATGTCACATATGTTCGTGAAACGGGAATAGTAACATGTCCTTATTAATGTCACATAATCGATCGAGGAACCCAAGAAGTAATTACAAGAATTAAATGTCGAGAGTTGACGATCAAGAAATAAATATAATCGATCGCGTATGCATGTACTCGATCGAGTAATCGGTCAGTTCCGTCTTTTGCAAGGACTTTCCGAAATCAGTTTATCTGTTGCTATAAATACCAAACTCGATTCTGATTGTTATGGGACGCTTTATTATGTTTTATTACGTTATCTTTATCCTAGAAACCTCTAAAAAACTTCTAGTTTAGTTTTAGTCTATATTTATTCCGGATCTAAACTATGTTCATCATTAATTAATACGGTATTAATTCAATCTTTCCTTAATACTTCAATATTTGTTATTTATCTTATTTATACTTTTAATTATGTTTTCTATCAATATTATCATTGTAGTTATAATTAGTATGCGTAGCTAAATCTTCTATCTGGGGTGAAAAGGGATCTAGGTTGTTAGAAGGGGTTTTATTAATGAATTGATGGTTAAATTGCTTCTCTGTTGTTGTTCAGTTATTGTTTTGAATCAAGTTGATTAACTTCTACAGGGTTAATTAATTTGTGTTGCAAACTAGGATTTGCACCGACCGGATTAAGATTAGTATACGCTGCGATAATTGAATAGAGTTAATTTAATGATAGAGACCGCATGTTAAATTATATCTTTAGAATCGACCGATCATATGGAGTTAAACAACAAGATTTGCTCTATTAATTAGTTAAATCACACCCCCGTATAACTACCTAGTGAACTTGATCCCTAGACTCTTTAATATTATTTTTTTCGTCTTTTATTTCATTGCAATTAGTTTTAGTTAAAGAACCAAATTTCTCCCAGAAATTGTTACCCTTAAGACAAATTATTACATTAGCAAATAGATTATTACCGCCTTCGTTTGGATTCGACCCTGTCTTTCCACTAGCTACTAGTTAGTTTGAGATAGGTTTACTTTGATATAGGTGATACGAATAAATCTTTATCATATGTAATCACCTTTTTATAAACAAAACCATGACGAAGTTTTCAAAAAAAAAAAATCTTGCAAAGATGCTTTAAAATTTAAATCTTTTAATGGCTTAAATACTGAACTAAGTCAAGTCGAAGTTTTTTCCCTTTTGAGTCTCCAAGTATAAATCCAGTTAGCACACATATGATCACACACAATGATCAATAGGCATCACCTTCCAAAGTTTTTCCCTTTAAGAATCATCACTTACACGACACGAGTCGGTCTTCTTTTGAGTCGTCTTTTGTTTTATGTCTTGGGTAAGTATGTTCTGCCAGTGCTTGATTCGCCATCGATTTCTATCTCAGTTCAAGATGTCTAGAGACGGTGAAATTCGCGGAAGTGTCAATGGTCAACCTCAACCCGATCCCAATCATGGTATGAATAAAATCTTGGCCACTCTTCTTCGTCTCCAAACTAGCCAGGATATTGCTTATGCTCGCTTAGAAACCATCGAAAGCCGTATTGTCGTAGTAGAAACCCGACTTCTTCCTACAAAAGATCCTATACCCCTAGAAACACCTAAAGAAACACCTGAGCCAAAGGATACCCCTAAAAATGATACTCCTGTATCTACTGAAGCAGAAAAGTGTCTTCTCTATCTGGAAGAACAACTCATGTACCTCAAGGGGGATGACATCTATAGACAAAACAGTCGAACGTATGAGGCAATGAACATCCAATTGCCTACTAACTTCAACATGACTGACATCCCAAGGTTCAATGGACATGAAAATCCTCTAACTCACATTCTAGCTTTCAAGACTATATGTTCATCAAGGGCATTAATCCCGAGATGTTTCTAAGGATCTTTCCATCATCTCTTGATACAATCCCTATGCAGTGGTACAATTCTTTAGATCCTAAGAAGATCGCAACTTGGGATGACGCTGCAATCGAGTTCACCAAGCAATACACGGATAATGCTAAGATCCAAGTTAATATGCGCACTCTAGAAGTTTTAACCCAAAATGAAAAGGAAGGTTTCACCTACTTGTAGAGAAAGACTAGCACACAGCTTGTCGAGGGCCCATAAGAAACCACTCTTGTGGAAAAATTCGTGGACGATCTGAAGCCCATCTATGCAAACAAACTATGGTACCAAAACATCAAATCATTCAAGGAATTTACTATTTTAGGTACGAGAATCGAAGATGATATTCACAAAGGAATCTTGTCCAAAACAATGGGATGAAGATATCAAGGCTCAACATCAACTGGCAATCGTTCTTACGGTTCCAATAGTAAAAGTGATAAAGTAAACCTCGTGGAACCTTCCAAGAGGACTAACCCACCCAGAAAATTCACCGACATTGTGGATACTTACTCTAATGCACTCAAAAGACTAATTAAGCAAGGTAGGTTACAACCCATTAGACCTACACCTGACCAAGAAAAGAAGTCAAAATTATAGGATGGCAATGCCTATTGTGAGTACCACATGGGTAAAGTACATGATACAAAAAGTTGCTTTAAGCTAAAGCATATTATCCAAGACATGATCGAAGATAGTCGATTACCGAATCCCCTCTGCAAGCAAGCCCAATAATAATCAAAATTCTCTTGGAATTTTAGTAATCTCGAATGAGAAATCCAAGGTGGATTTATCACATCTCATCTCCCTAGTCGAAGATGAAATCACTGCAATAGATGAAGAGTTGTATTCTATCATTGCACCTACCATTTCCGACTTTATAGCATGGGCAAGAAGTGTGAGTAGGCAAGTCATCGAGTTAGAAGACATATTCTCCCAACTTAAAGGATCCCATATCACGTCTCCTAGGGAAAAGGCCACGCAAATGGTCACCACCCTCTCTAAGGAATCCACAATGCCAGAGGATATCACAGTAGTCGACGGGCTAGTTCAGTAAATCACTGAATTAGAAGATGAAATCATGCGACTAAGAAAGCTCGGCACCATTAATGGTGTATGGCCAGATGGCGATGAAGATGTCTACCTCGCAGAACATCCTCTGGTAAAAACTTTCGACCTTGACGTCGATCACCTCACTCGATCAGGTCACCTATATCAAAATGTCGCTCTAAGGCAAACAAGTAGCATTTTTCCTACAGGGAATCCTACTCAAGTAAATATGGATGAGACATTGGATACTAATTTAACAATGAAGCAATTACAAAGAATCAAGGCTGATCTTTCAGTTTGACAACTAGCATCAAGCTCGTTCCCACATTGCCAAGCTCTGCTACAAGCTCTGGCTAAACTGAATATACCATCTAATTCAACCCCAAATGATGTGGTTAACCAGTCCTCCAGGACTTAGTTAAGCTAAGTAACCCAGTTACTTTCTCAGATGAAGACCTACCTCCATTTGGTGTCAACACAATCTAGCCCTATATATCACCATTACGTTCCTAAAAAAGAACGTACCTATGATATTGATAGATGACGGTTCTGCAGTTAATGTCATAACCCTTAAAACTGCACACAAACTGGGCATGAAAGAATCAGATTGGACTCCAACTAATAAGGGTGTTCGTGCATACGACGGGACACGTCTAAACTAGTGGGTCTCGTTGATCTTACTATAACCACTGGGCCAGTCGAAAGAAAGGTCAACTTCCAAAAAGTAGACATTGAGGCATATTTCAGCGGACTATTGGGAAAGCCTTGGATCCATTCTTGCAAAGCTATGACATCCACCCTCCACAAGAAAATCAAGATCCCTTTGGATGGTCAAGTGGTGACAATAGCTTCATCTCCAATTAAACCAATCATCGAGAAGGTATCCAATAGCTCGGTCAGCACTGATCCAATACACTAGTTGGGGAGATTTCAAGTCGTCAACCTCATAGAGAGCAAATTCACTCCACTATACTTCAATCCTCACTCTAATCTGGTGATCAACCACACACTTAAGTCTCAGGGATACTTCTCAGGGATACCCCTAAACCCAATCAAAAACAATACCGTTGCACCTCTTAAGGAAGGTAATTCTCAAAGAATACCCTTAGGGTTAGGGTACAAACAAACTTTCGAAGAAACTTTCGAAATGCTCGCTCAGCTTAACGCTCGAAAGAAAAAATGTGTCCATTTGCGACCATATCACCCTACACTAAATGGTTACTTTGTTAGAGAGGGAGAATATGAATCTTTTCATAATTTTCCCGAGCCAGCGTTACATGAAGGCAACAGGCTAGCGGGGATAGAAGTTTTCCACGAATGTTACTTTATCCCCCAAGAAACGATTCCTACCGTTAAAACTCCTTCAAAACCTTGTCTCGATAGTCAAGCTGTCAGCCTTCTGTTTGGGGAAGATTGATTCGTAAAGGCAGCCCAGGACAAGATTATTACGATGATACTACAAGATGACCATTTTGACCCCACAACTCTAATCACAGATGCAGATCCCGCAAAAAGGAAAACATGATGGATAAAGTCAATCAAATGAACAAATAATCAAAGAAGACTCTTCAAGCTCACCACAGGCAAAGGAGAGATGTCTAAAGATGAACTAGAAGACGATGAGTTCGAGTCTGAGTTAGAGTCGGAACTAGAGTCTGATTCCAAGTCTAGAGAAGTCGTCAGAGAGTCTTCTCATGTTATCTACCCCACTCCCTTTATTTCTACTAGTTTAGCATCGAGTAGCAGTAGCCTTGGGCCTATCGCAACAACTGTCCCTCCTTTTCCACTGACTAATGATCATATGGCTTCTTTGTTTTAGTTATTTTCAATTTTTAATATGAATAAATCAGATTCTGCTTACTCCTTCTGTTATGATTGCAATTCTGTTTGTGACGATACTAAGGATGATCTCGGCCTAGACTCACTTGATTTGCCACCATATGTGATAAAAGAAATTTTAGAAGAGCGGCAGGGGGCATCAGTTATAGAAAACACAGAACCAATTAACATGGGGACTGACCTCGAACCTAAAGAACTTAGGATAGGGACCACCCTAGACTCAGCTGAATGGGCTCTCTTCATTGACCATCTATACGTGTTCAAAGACATTTTCGCTTGGTCCTACAAAGACATGCCAAGGATAGACAGGGACATTGTAGAACAACGTGTCCCACTCAAACCAGGCTTCAAACCAGCTAAACAAAAACTCAGCAGAATGAGGACAGAATGGGTTCTTAAGATCAAAGAAGAAGTAGACAAACAATTCAAAGCCGGGTTCATCAAAGTTTCCGAGTATTATAACTGGGTGGCCAACATGGTCCCTGGCCCAAAAAGGATGGGCGAATCCGGGTTTGTGTTGATTTTAAAGATCTAAACAAGGGTAGTCCAAAAGACGACTTTCCATTACCACATATCGACATATTGGTAGACAATACTGCTGACCATGCACTTCTGTCCTTCATGGATGGATACGCAGGCTACAATCAGATCAAAATGGCTGAAGAGGACATGCATAAAACCGCATTTGTCACTCAATGGGGGACCTATTATTACACCGTCATGCTTTTCGGGTTAATCAACGCAGGTGCAACATATCAACGCACTGGCACTACCTTACTACACAATATGATGCACAAAGAAGTAGAGGTGTATGTTGATGACATGAGCGTTAAATCCAAAGATAGACAAGGTCACATCGCCAATCCTTGCAAGTTCTTCTTTAGGCTTCGCAAGTTCAATATGAGACTCAATCCTCAAAAGTGTGCATTTGGGGTAATATTTGGGAAGTTGCTATGTTGTAAGTCAATGAGGAATAGAGATTGATCAATCCAGGATCAAGACTCTAATCGAAATGCCGCAACCGCAGACAAAGAAAGAAGTTCGAGGTTTTCTAGGCAAGGTACAATACATAAGCCATTTTATCTCCAAGCTTACCATGATTTTATAAGCCAATATTCAAAAATTTAAAAAAGACAGAGCACACCATGTGGGACGATGATTGTCAGAAGACGTTCGAAAGAATCAAGGAGATTTTGGCCAAACCAATTGTGCTCATGCCGCAACGGAAAGGTCAACCATTATCCCTATACCTTATAGTCACAGAAACAGCCATGGAAGCATGCTTGCTGAAACGGTAGGGAAAGAGGAATGAGCCATCTACTACCTCAGCAAGAAGTTCTTGGATACGAGACAAAGTACACACGTCTTGAAAAACCTTGCCTCGCTCTTGTATGGGCAACAAAGAAGCTGCAACATTACATGCTCAGGTATTCAGTCAAAGTCTACTTGAAAATGGATCCCATAAAGTACATTTTCGAAAAGCTAGTTCTTAATGGTCGACTAGCACGATGGACTCTAATGCTTTCTGAGTTTAACCTCAAATACGTGCCACTGAAGGTAATTAAATGACGGGAAGTGGTTGAATTATTTGTAGACAATCCCATACATGACACCCAAATGATAGACACAAGGTCATTTTTGGACGAAAATATCCTTCATACTAATACAGAATCATGGGATCTCTACTTCGACGGGGCTTCCAATATAAGAGGATATGGGATTGGAGTGTTGCTCATTTCTCCTGAAAGTGAGCATACTTCAATTTCAGTCAAAATCGACTTCGAGGTGACTAATAATGCGGTAGAATACGAGGCCTGCCTCATAGGCTTACAACCAGCAGTCAGTCTTGGCATCAAAAGACTTCGAGTCCATGGAGACTCATCCCTCAATATCAACCAAATCACTGGATCATGGAAAATACGGAGCGAAAATCTCGCCCCATATCAATCAAGGGTAGATCAAGTGGCTTAGTTCTTTGATCAAATCACTTACTTACACATACTAAGAGAGGAAAACCAATTTGCAGACGCTCTTGCGAAACTTGCATCCCTCATTAACATGCCTAAAAATATGGTGGATATGACCTTATGCATCGAAAGGCGATCAGAACCAGCCTATATACACCTCCTAACTCACGAGGAGGAAGATCAAGAAGAGCCTTGGTACTAAGCCACTCTAAATTATAAGCTCAATGGTGAATGACCACCAAACATAGACAAGAGGGGACGACGAGCTATAAGTCTACTGGCCTCCAAATACATTCTGAATCAAGGGGAATTATATAAAAGGATGTCATAAGGCATTATCTTTGTTTGCTTCGATCGTTCGAAGGCAAAGAAAGTAATGGAGGAAGTCTATGACGGAGAATGTGGTCCTCACATGAGCGGACCAATGATGGCTAAGAAAAATCATGCACCTAGGATACTACTGGACGACCATGGAACTAGACTATATCAATTATGTTAGACATTGTCACAACTGCCAAATCATTGCAAACGTGTAGCACGTTCCACCCTCCTTGTTATACACGATGACATAACCCTTGCCATTCTCCACTTGGGGAATAGATATTATCGAAAACATCACCCCAGCAGGGACGGGAGGCCATTGTTACATTCTAGTGGCAATAGACTACTTTAATAAATGGGTGGAAGCAACTTCCGATATTATCGAAAACATCACCCCAGCAGGGACGGGAGGCCATTGTTACATTCTAGTGGCAATAGACTACTTTAATAAATGGGTGGAAGCAACTTCCGATATTATCGAAAACATCACCCCAGCAGGGACGGGAGGCCATTGTTACATTCTAGTGGCAATAGACTACTTYAMTAAATGGGTGGAAGCAACTTCCTATACTTCTCTAACATCCAAACAAGTGGCTATGTTCATACAAGCCAACATCTTCTGTCGATATGGGTTCCACATGAGATCATCAGTGACAATGGTTTCCATTTCCAAGCTGAAGTTGCACCAAGTGTTCGCTATGTACAAAATCCAGCATCGTCACTCCTCGCCATACCGACCCCAAACTAATGGAGCCGTAGAGGCAGCAAAGAAAAATGTCGTCATGATCTTGAAGAAAATGATCGATAATTATCGAGACTGGCTTAATAAAATACCTTTCGCCTTGTGGGGATATCGAAATTTAGTCAGGACACCCAATGGGGCTACTCCTTTCTACCTTACATATGGTATGGAGGTTGTACAACTAGTAGAACTAGAGATCTCATCTCTACGAATTCTACTCGAAAGTAAAATTCCAGAAGCTGAATGGAACAAAGAACGATATGAAGAACTCATTCTCATGGATGAGAGACGATTACGCGCCCTACATAATGTTCAGACATATCATGCGCGAATCAGAAGAGCTTTTAACAAAAAAAAGTCAAGCCTCGAAACATCAAAGAAGGAGACTTAGTCCTTAAGTCAGTTCGAGCTCTTTTACCGGTAGACCCAAGAGGAAAATTTAAACCTAACTGGGCACGACCTTACTTAGTCAAAACAATATCCTCGGGTGATGCGGTTAGAATCATAGACCTAGACAGGAATGAATTCTCTAACCCAACTAACCTAGACCAACTTAAGAAGTATTACCCTTAGACTAGGTCCGAACAAGCCACGCGTGACCCACGTGCCGCTCATGCGACACGTTACATACACACGACACATGCCATTATCCCTCTTCATGATATCTCCCTCTTACATTTTAGGCATTTTCTATCATTCTCAATATCGTCAAATTTAACTTAATTGTATTTCAAGATTAAGTAAAGCACCTTGCTTCGTCCCTATGTTCATTTTATTGGCTCTTGCCTCGAACACTTATTCCTTTGCATATATTTCGAACTACGTTATGGGTTTGAGTACATCATTATATGGTGAATACATAGGCAATCCTGTTAGTTTTAGACTCTCATTAGACTCTTCTAATGACATATTAAATTACTTGTTAATTTAATTTATAAGTCCTATTACACATGCATGCAAATAAAAACATATAAAGATGTAATAAAATTGAATTTCCTTAGATTGCTTTAAGAAATTTTGGGCACAACTCAAGGACACCTTCCTTGATGTTTTTCTTGAGCTATATAATGGTATGATCCTCCTAGTACTCAAATTAGAGTACCTCCTTAGGAATGCACCCACGATATACCCAAATACTCCTACAAATTACTAACTAGATAATTTGTAGAAAGTTTTCTATAATAAAAATAGTAATATTACACTAATAATATTATTGATGTATAATATAAATTTGTGATTTATTTTGATAAGGTTTGATCAACTATTTAATCAATATTTTGATGAAAGAAATAAAGTTTTTCTCTCCTTTTTCTTCCTTCTAGGCAACCAGCCAAAAACACTTGTTTTGGAGTTTTTTTTTTCTTAAAAATCAACACATAAAATGTGTAAAAGTAGTGTATTTATAGGCCTCTTGAAATGTAAAGAAATGAACATACAAAACATAATGTAGTGGGCTTGTCTAACTCACATGGGTGGCCAAACTATAATATGTGACGGTCCACTTGGACCAAAATCGGTCCATTTCGATTTACGACATCTGTCCTACAAATGCTTATAAGACTTATATTTCATTATCTTACAAAATTAAATATTAATTTAATTATTTAACACTTAAATAATATAAATTAAGAAATAATGTAAACTTAGCTATTAAGTGACATTTTACCATTTTATCAATATAAAATGTGTCTTATAATTAATTATTAGTTAATTTTACAACCTCTTGTAAACATTATTAACTA
>VHZZ01016340.1:0-11313 GCA_009801015.1 Silene noctiflora
TTTCGGGATGGATGGGCAATCACCTTGTTAGAGTCTTCCGCTGCGTTATGTCGAGTCTTTCAGTAGTTTATTTGAGACTTGTATTTCAGATAGTTTGTTAGACAACTTTGTTATGGAGTTTAGAAACAATGTAATCGTTTAAATACTTTATTTAAGTTGTTTCATTATTATCTTATGACTATCATTGCCTCGGGAAACCGAGATGGTAGCATCTTCATAACTAAGGTGGCCTTGGTAAGGCACTTTGGAGTATGGGAGTGTTACAGGTGGTCGTGGGAGGATTCACTTGGTGAAATGGGTGTCCTTTGTTGGTTTTCTTGGTGCTTGTTGGATTGTCGTGACTGTCGGAGATTGTATTTATTGAGTCCGTCACTTTTTTAGGTTGGTGTGAGGTCATGGTGGATGAGTCTTCCTTTTTGAGATGTGTCTGGTAGGGGAGGAATTGGGTTTTTGGCAGTGTTGTTGGCCAGGTCGGATGCGGTGGTTTCCGCTTCTTGTTGATGTTTGGTTTTGTTCGCCTTATTTTCTGCTCTTCCAAATAAAAACTTTCCATAGCTTTATCTTACTAGCTTTAGTTGTGTTGTTCTACTTCATATGTAGTTACGGGTTATTAAGGAAGTTCGTAACTTTACATCCGGTGAGTGTTGTGTCCATCTCCCTCCGTCCTAGTGAGTTGGTTTTGGTTTGGGGCTGATCATGTGGCTAGGCTTTTGCTTTTGCTCCCTATCTTCTTACTCACTTTTCTTGGCTATGAGTTTCTTGTCCGTAGGGACTGTTTCCCAAAGTGTAGGAGTCTTATCTCCCCTGGAGCTAGGCTTTCATGGTCTACTTACCGCCTTTCCTTTCGATGTCCTTGTGGCGTAAGTGCACTTTGTTAAGTCTCAATGGGTCAAGGGTCTCGTTGGTTTCCAGATAATGTGTATCATAGCCAAGGGGATGAATCTCCGAGACACAATTTTGTGTCTTGTTGCAGGTATTTCTCCGAAACTCAGTTGATTAAGATGAGTAAGGATTTGATCGATCTTTTGACCACTTGTGTTCGTCAATTCAAGAATGTTGTGGATGTTGAAGTTGATTCACGTATTCAGCCGTCCGTTCGCCATCAACACACTTATGTTACCCGATGGATGTTATCTGTTGTTTTAGGTTATGGTATTACTAAAAAAAAAAAAAAAAAAAGGATATCAACGGTTTTGAGAATATATGGTTTGTTATTGTGATTGACCAGGTGGCCTCTGTACGTCAAACTGCAAGCTTATACTTGGAAGCGCGCATTTGCAGTTTTGTACCTTCCAGATTCCAGACTCCGATCTTGCTCAGACATGGAAAAGCCAATTCAATCTTGCAGCTCAAACCCAGATACTCAATAGTATTGCTTCATCTCATTCAATTTCAATGAATCCTCAATTCCCAGTTTCCAATTCCCCTTTTCCCTTCAATCCCATAAACCCTAATCTCCAATTCAATTTCCGACCTCCACCTCCACCTCCACTCCAATTTCCACCACCACTACTACCGCCGCCGCCGCAAATCCCGCATTCCGATTTGCCCAATTCAATTTCATCCCTCAAAACCCTAATTCAATCATCAAATTCCACTCTCAAATCCCTCTCCTCCCTCCTTCCTTCACTAAACCCACCTTCAAAATCCCTAATTCAATGCCCTTCAAACCCTAATCATTACCTTCCATCAACTTCCCTCTTCCTACATTCCCTCACTTGCCCTTCCCCTCTCGATATCGGTCCCCTTGTCGAAACCCTGCAATACCCGAAAACCCTGAAAAATGATCAGCATTTAATTCAGGGTGGTAAGTTTGTTCAGCCAAATGATCCCACTTCTGAATTATGTTTTTCAATTGATGATTATGTCGATTTCGATACTAATTTCTTTTATCAGGATTGCCCTGCTGTCGTTAGCTCGTCGAGTAGTGATGTTAGTAAGAGAATGTTTACTCTTCCTGGTGTTGTATCTGTTGAATGTGCTAATTTTGTTGGTTGTGGTGATAAGGGTAGTGTTGTGTTTGGTAGGAATAGTGTTAAGATTCTCCCATCCGAGGTATGGTTTGTTGGGCGCGAAATTGAGCAATGGAGTGATTATCCGAATGGGTATTCGTGGAGTGTTGTTAGGGCAATGTTGTGTGTACAATGTGTTAGAGAGTGTGATTTGTCAATGTGGGTTATTGAAAATTCACCGCGTTTTGGTGTTATTATTGACGCTCCTATGAGGGATCATTTGTGTGTGCTCTTTAGGCTTTGTTTGAAAGCAATGGTGAGGGAGGCTACATGTTCTTATGGGTCTCTATTAAAGAGCCATGTTGATGGTGAAAGTCGGAATTTTAATCCAAGGTCCTCGAGCTTCCAGTGTCCTGTTTTAGTTGAAGTTTTGAGGTGGTTGACATCACAACTGTCTATTTTGTATGGTGAAATGAATTCCAGGTCTCTTGTTATTGCCATGCTTAGGCATTTATTGTCTAAGGCTGCATCCCACGCATCACTCTTCCCACTAGACCAGAAAGTGGACAAGGCTTTTGGGAATGGAGAAACAACTGACATACCTGGGGTTCAGTCCTTTGTAAAAGTGACTGAAAATGAGGGAAATGATACTACATATGAAACAATATTCAGCAGGCCTATTTTCGTTTACCAAATTGCAGCAACTATAGCTGCATTGCAGGAGAGGTCATTGCTCGAGGGAAGAATCAGAGCATTGCGGCATTCCACTCATCTTACTCCTTATCAACGGTTGTTGTCTTTCTTCCTTTTCATTTCCCTCTTTATTTATGTTTCTAAATAAATTTTGTTAATAGGTCAAGGGTCCTTAATGCCCTTTTGTGCGTCATTATATTTATTCTCACATCTTTGTTGAAGTAAATCTCTGCTTGAATGACTTTATTCTTGACATTCCATATATTGTCTGGATTCTTTCTATAAGCAGGTTGGTTGAACATTCACAGTTTTCAAAGAAGGCTGATGAGGAACGTCAAAAGCGTCCAGACTACAGGCCAATAATTGATCATGATGGTCTTTTTAATCAGAGGCAGCATGATCAGGCATGTACTCCCAGCTTGAATTGTTGTAAATCAGTTTTTTTAGGCGTTTATCGATATACAGAGTTTGGGAATAAAGGTTCATTTCCTTGTTATTGGAAAAGCTAAATGTACTGTTGGAACAGAAATTTGCCAATGGTCGGGATTAGATATGTAGAATGTACTTGGTCCAAACATTAAATCAAAGCTTCTTACTAGTTAGTTGTTGCTTATGATTCATGAGTTAAGCTGAAACTATTTGAAGCTGGTCCTTAAACCTCTTTCAAATTGACCCAGACTGGAAGTTTATTCGACATTATTTGAGGACCGAATGAAGGCAATAGTTTCCTCTCGGATATTGTTTGGGCCACCACAACTGTAATGAGAATAAGGTGCTAATATGACACTCTTATATAGTGATTAGATCTCACACGTGACTCAATGCTAGGTTATATCAAAGGCCTATATACCTTTTGTATCCATCGCAAAAGTTGAAATTTGTGGCTGTTGATGATCTTTCTTGCAAATATATTTATTATCATCAGACCGACAGACCTTCATCATTGTAGTCATTGTTCTTTTGTCCAGTTAGCATTTGCTCTGTGTTTCTTTTTTTAACTCCTCAGAACCATCCTGACTGCACAACAGGGAGGCAATAAGCCAAAAACAAAAGAAGAGTTGTTGGCTGAGGAAAGGGACTATAAACGTCGGAGAATGTCTTATCGTGGAAAAAAGTTGAAGCGTTCAGCAAAAGAGGTAGGAATACAATGTTTTTATAATCTTTGTTTACTTCTCTTCTATGTTTCTTTTGTTGAGCTCATGCGATTATTAAATTGGCACTACATATCTCACCTTTTTAATGCTGTTTGAGTTTCTGACTCTGAACATTAACTCACTCTTAAGTTGAGCTTTAGCTGTACCAAGGGTACATGATTTAGGTTGTCCGCATCATCTTCGTAATTGACTTGTAATTTGGTATATCTTCATCTATGTCTGATGCA
This sequence comes from Silene noctiflora, assembly GCA_009801015.1. Lineage (NCBI taxonomy): Eukaryota > Viridiplantae > Streptophyta > Magnoliopsida > Caryophyllales > Caryophyllaceae > Silene > Silene noctiflora. The sequence continues at coordinate 4,027 of VHZZ01016340.1, forward strand.
TATTGTCGAGATCTTCCGAGGTTGATGGGTGATATATATGCAGACTTCATTTGTTTTTTAATGTAAAAAGATCTGCAGATCATTGATTTTACAATTTTTTTCCTCTCTGTTGTAAACTTCTCTAAACACGACAGTGATTCACGACCTTCTGGATTAGAGCAAAGGCATGGGAAGTTGAACAATTGTATCACTTCTAGTTGGCCCAACAACGTCTATACATATATTTTGGTGTATGTACTGTCTGATTGTTTATTCTTTTTTTGGGTGCAAACTGCAAAGTGACTTACAGTCATACATATATACCTGGACCACAACACCTAATCGCGGCTGATGAACGTTACTTTCTCTGCATTTTGACAGCTAGGATTAGGCATTGACAACTGATTTTTAGATCAAGTGTCATACTGTCATACCAAAGTTTAATATCATATGTCCATGCCTACACTTTCTTATAAATATTTTCATTGCTTAAGCATTTTTTTCAGATTATTTGTCTTCTGTCTATTTTAAGGTAATGAGGGACATGATAGAGGACTACATGGAAGCTATTAAGCCTGCGGAAGGTATTGGGCATCATGCAAAGGGAAACCCAGAAGTATCAGCGTTGACATCTACAAATTCTTCTGCCCCGGCTGCTCCAAGCTCTAAGTTAAGCCAAAGCTCAAGAAATGATACACAAGATGATCACGGTAAACTGTTGGATGATGACACAAAATCTATTCATACTTCTAGAAGACTTGAGCGATATAAGAAGGAATCTTACAGTCGTAAATATTCTGATGACCAAAGAACAACCAGTAGGGATAGAAGCGATACAGATTATTATTCTTGGAGCCCGAGTAATGATAGAAGACATAGCCGGTCAAGGGGCCCTAGGAGCTCCAGTAAAGAGAGAAAACGTAACCGGTCAAGAGAACGTAGAAGCCACAGTAGGAGCCAAGTTGTTGGTGAGAATGAGCGTTCATCGAGACGTTTGAGCATCTCTTCTAGTCGTAAAGATAAAAGTAGGTTACCGTCCCCAGATAGACAGAGATGGAAAACACATGAATATGGTAAATCAGATTCATTTGAAAATGCTGAAATCAATGACAGATATGATCCTTCTGAAACTAGTCATACCTATGATGATCAGCTTGATAACAGCAACTATACCCGCCTGACATCTTAATACAAATTCAATTGGATTGGGATGTTTTTCTACTTGGTTTAGAACGTGGATTGTCGCTCGCAAGATTCTGCAGTTTTTTTGTCAGGTATGTTAACTTAGCCATGCTACATTTTACTGGGTTTTGATCTTTGTTGCTTATAATTGGCTCACTGTTTTTGTTTTGACTCAGCTTATTGACACACCTTTGCTGTAGGAAGTTCTTCAGGCTTCTGAAATTTTGTCTTCCTTTGTATCCTTTTATGTATCCTTTAGCAGTTTATTAATCTTCTGTAGTTTATTCATCTGCATCCTCTAGCTTTTATACTCAGCTTATTGGCGGTGATCTTTTTTCAGTATATTTTTTGGTTGTTTCTACTTATGTGGTTATGATCCTTACATAAATCCAAATAGTATTGTAGTATCATGATGTAGGAACCCGCATTTGTGTGTGTTATTTTGTTTTAGGTGTCACTATAGGTTAGGGTAAATATTGAGTTAAGCTAGCTGGCTCTTCAGTGAGCTTCATTTGAAACCCTTATCGATCTAAGCTTAGTTATTGTCCAGCGGTTCGGATAGCTTGTAAGCGGCTCAAATTTGGGATGTAACATAGTACTTGACATCGAAAATTACAATTCAAAAATTGGGTGTTCAGCTTGGTTCATAAACTGGCATGTTATATCATACTATTTTGGTCTATTGTTTGGGTGTACAACCAAGCAAGCCTTAAATATTTTGTGGTTGGCTACATATATTTGGGCCAAACAGTTTTTTTGGTCCAGGTCTAGAAGTAGCTATGTTTTCAGAGTTATGCAACCTCGTGTTGCTTTAAACCCCCAATTTAATTTCGACGTATTGATTGAGGTTTTTTACCAGAGGTTCAAGAAGTGTAATTCCTTCGCTGAAGCCTAGTTTGAAATATATCATACTTAGATTTTTAATATATTAGGAAAGTGCTATTCTCAAACTGCTTGTCTTTTGAAACATGTGTGTTTTCTGATTATAGGTTGATCAGTTCTATCTTCATAGAAAAGTGCTAGTGTCACCATTTGATACCTCATAAAAGGAACACAGATTTTCATATAAGACGGCCTCATGAATTCGTGATAATATTATATGAAACTGATTCACCTGAGGATGAAAGAGGATATTTATGTTTTAGATTGTGAGTTAATAAGTTTACATCAACGGTAAGGCCTGGAAGTAAGTGGGTTGGTGTCACGTTATATTAACATGATAGCGTCTTTCACGAGTCTGACTGTAAATGCAAAAGATTGAATTATTGGGTTGCTCTTTTTGTCTCTTGCAATTTTAGAACAGATGTACCGAGTACTGACAGTGTAGTCGCTTTTTTGTTCTGATCGGGATTTACTAGAGTTTGTCTTAAGTTTCTGAAGGTACTAATTTGCATGTTGGCAGTTTGAGTAGATTAATTTATTTGTAGGTCGTACACTTGTACATCACTTTTTGTTGGGAGGTTGGGAGATTTAAAAGGGGATAATATTTCAGATGCCCACCTTAGGTGCAAATACATGGAATCAGAGTTACCGGACAAAAGAAAAGAACTCTTTTGTTTAACCTGGTCGTAATTGTAGTTAATTGAGGCTTTCAATGGGGCAAGGTTACAAATGTTTGACTTTTACCCTGTCTACTGATATTCTGTGAAATGTCGTTGGTGTAGCAATTTAACATTTTTGTTGTTTCGAATGATGTAGCTTTGTTGTCTAAAAAAACTGATGTAGCTTCTTTGTTCCATTTCCAATGGAGTCCAAGGCTAGTTATTCATCAGTTTGGTATTATGATAGAAGTAGTCATTTTGTTTAGTAGCACTCGTTCGACACAGTTATATACCCAATTTTCATCATGGGTCAATTGGAAAACAGCCTCGTAGAGGGGTATTGTTTCCTCGGCATCTACGGAATCCCTCACAGTATTGTGATAATGTTGTTTTAAATGATGATAATCTTAAGTTGTGATGACATTCATTTGAAATTTCTGTTTCTTCCTTTCTTCGTTTTGTTGTAGATATTGAAGGGGAGTCCTAGCAGCTTGTTAAACCTCCTCAGTCGTTCTTGGGTCCTGTTACATCGACACTGAGGTTGTTTGGATCCTTTACTTGTTTTTGGGCATGATGAGTTCTCTAATTTGTGTACTTGCACTGTGGTTTGTGGCATCAGTTCTGCAAATCTATCAGATCACTTTCCATGAAATTTTTGTCCATGTATTTGGGTTCAAGACTATTTAGTTTAACTAGACAAATGTATCCGAGCCTTCAAGTCGTTGAGGGCGGAAGTTGTCTATACAGAATGATTTGTCCAGAGGCTTTGTATACAATCCTTTGCATTGTCATTTTAGTCGTTATCTTTCTCTTCTCCACGTGTTTTAAAATCCGCCTCACATATTTTTTTTTTAAACTATATCTACGACTACAACTCAAAGGAGTTGACGAGATAATAAATAGATAAAGTCCATAGTAAGCTACCAGTATTTGACAATTGTGTTGTTGAATGCACTGAAAGTCTAACGCATTATCGTACTACTATATAAAACAAGTAGGTATAACTAGTTTGACCAATTTATATGAGAAGCAAAAGTCAACGACATTAGACTATATCTGAATATTATAACTACAAAATTTCAATTAATAATTCACCATCCACATCCATCCATTTTCTTCTAGTTTTACTGCCTCACTCCACATGGAGACATCAAGCATCTTGAAAAAAATCCCGCTCTTCTTTTCTGCTACAAATTTATCGGTAGTGAAAAACAGGAACATTCAAGATGCAACGAAAATGAATCCGTATTTATAATTTAGTGTGGAAAAGTACCTTGTGAAGGAGGTGAGGAGAAATTTTATAGAGATCTTCATCAACAGCTTTAGCAGCTCTGCGTAATCCGGCCTCATATTCCAACTGTTGTTGCTTCTTCTTGTTATTATATGCAGCAGGAGGATGATGTGCATTGGAAAGCTCTGTTGCTGTCATGTCAAACACCTTCCCAGCTTGTTTCCTGCTTCCTTCTCTTGCGTGTGTCTGCATGGCGTCTGATCTTTTCTCCCCAACTTTTCCCTGCACAACCCTTACTCTTTAAAACCGAGCTCAAAACAAAAAGGTCAAACTTAGATGGACTCGAATAAACCAAGTCGCATTAGGATTACAATCCTTATTAGTTCAAAAGCGGCCATGGTTACGACTTTTACTGAATGACATGTATCGTATATTCATGTCCTTTTTTTTTTTTTTTTTTTTTTTTTCCCCCCACAGGTGTCAGAATGTTGGTCAATTAATGAGGCCCCTCATCCCATATCTGAACAAACTCGTGGGTTCAGCTGTTCATGTCCTTCAGGCAGGAATTGAATGCGTTTAAATTATCTGACGATTTGCGTACTATGCTACAGATGAACTAGACACATTTTACTGCTACCAATTATGTCGGAAACTCAATCAATAAGCAACGAAGTTTAAGCCTAGTTATTGAGATTGACGATAACTTATACGGAGTATGTTCAAATCTTGGTTCAACTTTTAATGAAAGCCAGATTGGTCTATTTGAGTCTGATGAGCATATTCCATCATTTTGGATAAAAGAGGTCAGTAGAAAGTTAAAATAACCACACGAAGAATCTGGACACATGTATCCAGAACTGAAAGTGAACAATTCTAAGGTTGGATATATATATCTAGCTTAGCATTGTCAACATGATGTTGGGCTTAAAAGTTACTCGTTACACAGGAACGCAAAATATTGTATACTTGTCGATATCTCCACACACACACAACAGAATTAGGAATTACAATGCAAAAAACAAGACAGTAATGATTAATGAAAGAAAATAAGTAAATTGCAGCAAATTAAACTGACCTGTTTATTAGAAGGAATAGCAGTAGCAGGTTTGTTATACTGTTGAGAACAAGTATACCGGCTTAATCCCGCTTGTCTTGCACACTCAAAGTACTGAGTTATTTGCATCTCGTTCTCGTAATCCCAATTCCCGAATCCCGGTATTTGACTCCCTCTTATCTTCTTCTCCTTCTAACATTACACAACAAAAACAAGTGAAATCGTCAGGATTGTCGTTGGTTAGCGTAAAATGAGTTTCTTAAAATGGTTTAAGCGAGACCGTGTTACACAAGTTGTCCAGAAATTATGATTTGGGTGCATGACATACGACAAAACACATATCGTACAGAAAGTGTTGGGTAAGACGGTCCTACTGTAATCGAGATGTTACTGGTGAGACCGTCTTACCCAAAATGAAATAAAGCTAAGATAGAAATGGAGCTTACGTCCATGTCGCGGCGAATAAGGTAAGAGTTGAAGACCTGAAGAGAGTGAGTTGAGTAGAGGTTATGAGGGAATAGAAGAGAAAATAAAAGAGCAGTAGTGTATGTGTATGGAGAGAGACAATTCAAGGGAACATAGTAGTAAGAAGAAAGGGACAATAAAGAGTAAACACTAGATACATGCCTTTTATTTATAACCGTTTTCTAACGTGTGTCCTAAGCCCTAAGCACACACTACATTAAGAAGGCATTTGAGTAAAGATTCTCAAGATTATTTTACGAGAAATTAAAAGATGAACTCATTGGTGCCGTTAAAAAATGAATTAATGTTGATAATTTTTCCTTATATGAATTCTTAATGTGGGCTTTTAGCCTCTCAGTACATAGGTTTAAAAATCCGTATTTATAAATAAGATGTTGGGAATTATCAAGTAAAATAAAGATTTTTTTGATGAAGTAAGAAAAGCTGAATGAAATGAAGGTGAGAGTTCCAACAAAGCAACATGAAGCAAAAATCTCCATGTTGCTATCTACCCATCCTCTCTAGTAGAGTCATCTAACTGACATAAGTCAAGTCATATAATGCGCCACTTGGTTACCTTTACGACGAAACATAAATATTTTTTTATAAATTATTTTACCAAAATTTGAAGCGTTAGTTTAACAAATGGGGAAAGTCTTTTTTTGTGCAAGGTATTCAAGGTAATGACTAACTATAGATATTGTTGTTGGATTGGTAGAACTCGATCTAGAGTATTCAATACGGTTAGACGATAAACTTAAATTGTTAAGGGGATTAATAAAGTCCTCCCGTCACAAGTGACAACTAACGTTTTCCACTAATTTTATGCATGCATAGGACTAATTTATTGGTATCTTTTTTGGTGTATAATAAAAGTCTACTTTAGGGTTGAAAACTTTGGCAAGTCATAGTTATTCTTTGATTAGATGATGGCCATGCGTAATGGTTGCCTATTTGCCTATTTGCCTGCTAAAGAAAAGAATCATCATATTGTCAATTGTCATGGGATGATGTAATAATTTGTGTGAGAAAAACGGTGCTCCACGTTATTGGAACGGCAACGCCATGTAACGTAACAACTTCATGGTGGACTGTTGGTCGGCCGAAATGGCTGCAGGCTGTCATATATTTTTGTTTAATTACGGTATTCGGTAGTTGAGGTCAAGTTACCATAAAAAAGCATTTTCGTTATCTTATGTTATGAAAATGAGCAAATTACCCTTAAAAATAATATTTTTAATAATATAAAAAAACAAATAAATAAATGAGATATTAATAAATGGAATAGCTAAACAAATAATCGGAATAAGTAAGAGCTCGTGGAGAGGCTCAAACCACAAACTCCTGAAATTTCAACCAAACAGTAACCATTAGCTTGACGAGCAATTTTACAAAAAATATTAAAAACGTTAAAAGTTTGTATTTTGGCTTTTACTTGGTACCATAGATGTAAATACATTTTAAAAAAAGCCAAAAATATGATTTGACATAAGAGTGAGTGAATGTAGAGGATTATTGAGGAAGAAGGCCCCATTTTGGCATGTAATAAAAGGTCCAAAATGAGCCATGTTTGTTTCAACAAATGATTGATAAAAGTCGTAATGTGCAGGAAACTAAAAATTCTGAGCACATAAACCTGTAAATGGAGTCACTTGATTTCTATATTGATTTATTTATATTTTGAGATGTTTTGACTGCTTCAATCATAAAGCCACGCCTAATATTGGAATGTGGATATTATGCATATCAAGGATCAGCGTGTAAATTGATATGCATATATTCTGTGTATTATTTGATACTATCATTAGTTGTAATTAGTTGTTTAGTTACCTTAT